>QFET01007298.1:0-46252 GCA_003316355.1 Tuber calosporum | reverse complement strand
ATATAAGAGGGCATCTCTGGCTACGTCTGGGAAAAAGAACCAAGCGATTTCGTCAAGACCTCGTGGAGTTACCTCCCACTGAAGTCAAGAGACCAAAACAACGTCCGGAAGCCTAGGAGGGAGTGGTATTCGGGCTATTCCGCAGAGAATAGTACTGAACCCCAAATGAATGCCTCTCATAGGCAAGCAAGCCTATCGGAACATGTCGATAAGGAGAGGCAGTCCAGCACGAATTGGTATTAGACCGATCGTTAAAGACTAGTCATCCTGAAAGCCAGCGGCAAGACCGGGTGAACCGCAACGAAGCCGTATTGGTCGACAACCAAGTTGGCCCCTTGGTGTTCTAAGAAACTATTGGCAAGTTCCAAACTGGACGGCCATAGTTTGAACAGCAGGACGACGGCTGTTATCTCTTACCGAGAAGGTGTGAACACCCTCGGAGAAAGAAGAGCTCTGATCACGCCATTAGCTGTGCGGGGGAAAAAACCTTCAGGGTCAAAGGGGGTTCGCTGTTGGATTTTGTTGGGCAAATTGTTAGTAGATACTTGCTTGTATGGAGAACGGATGTAGTCCGCGAACACTCAGACGCGGGATATAAATATCGAAGTGCCTCCTGAGCTTTAGCTATCATCAATCAACGGAGAAGAGATCTTATCAATATCATACGTTCTACCTTGAAATCTTGAGCCTCCCTAGACAATCTCCGTCTACGATTTGATTTCTTAAGCCTAGCCTGATTCGCTTGACCTTAGAATCGGCTACCCTTAACACCTACTGGAAGACTGAAGTCACCAGTGAAAGGCAATATGAGCCTTGATCATCTCAATAATACATAAGGGGCTCTGGATTAGTGGACTGCAATTGGAAGATAGTACCATATTATGCTGTCATAATAGGTGGGATCACATAAGGAAAAAGGTATGAGACTAGGTTTTCAGAGTCAAACTAGTTCTAGACTAGTGAACTATAGGAGAAAGAACCTAGAAGTTGTTTGCAGAGGGATTAAGGTAGCAGGGTATAAATACCAGGGTAGTCCCTGGTCTTCGATAGCATCTATCATCTCCTCTACACAGCTAGTGATTGAAATCTCAACACTACTGGAAATTGTTACCTCTTTTGTTTCAACTAAACTTCCCCCTTTGGCCATGCTAGAGGGTAGGTATATGTCTTAATGATTCTCTTCTCTCCATGTACATTAGGGTTTAACCCTTTGGGCTCCTTCTCTCGCCTTCTGCCATCTATGTTGATGCTTCTTCATCCTTCGACACTTTTGTTTTGCCTCCCTTGGCTTGATGCTCTGCTTAACTCGATATTTGCATAGTCTAAAATTACCTCTGACCTTCTTATTCGGCGGGTAGACAGGGTTGCAGTAGGGTGAAACTCTCTCAAGGCCTATAGTTGCTTTAGCAGTCAGATGGTCAATTTCCCCTCTCTCACTTTGATGAGAACTGCATAGATTGCTACACAAAAGATTCTGTTTGTCCTTAGGTGTAGCCCTCCAGCATCCTTACCTCCTGGTCTCCTGTCCTCCAGATGGTACAATGGTTGGCAGACTTCTGCTGCCTGGCTGGGACCTACTACTCCTACCTCAGCTGGCACCTTATTGCCATCAATTCCGCAGGATACAGTAATTTTTCTTGACTTCTACAAACTGTACCGTCCTCGATCCACTTAGCGACCATCTGCAGCCAAATTCCTTCCACCTCCTTATGCCTGGGGCCCTAATTGACCAGGCTCCCCGCTATATATTCAAGTATTAGTGTGATATGAGAAGTTATATTGTTGGCCATATTAATAGTTCAGGATGGTTTCTCACTCAGGTATAGTATTCCTTGGGGGGAATTGGTTCTTGTTCACTGTTGGACTTTGTTTATTTCATATGTCACTTGTCTGCAGTGGTGAAAGGTCTACTATCTTTTAGGAAATTTCAGCCCTGTTTCTTTTTAGCAATTTTTTCTGCGCAAACTACAGAGCGTTTTTTTGGTAAAGAAGGTGTTTTTAGCTGCGCGGGGATGGGGCAGGCTGAATAGGAGGTTTTTTTCTAAGATAGCTTGCTCTCTATGTAGTTTCTGTACCATAAACAGGAATCCAAGGAGAAAATCTAAAGAAACCAACTGTCTTAAATAGAGTATCAAGCGAGGGAGAAGAGAATTTATCAATATCCTGTGTTTTACCAAAAATTGTTTTCTGCAGCAAGCGTTCTTTGACAATCTCCATCTATGAAAAAAAAATATAAGCCTAGTTCGATTTGCTTATCATTAGCATCTACTACCCTTAAGAGTTTATTGAGATATCTCCTTATTATCATGGCGGAATATATGACAATCAGTCATCTCCAAGTCATACCTCTCAAATCAAAAAAGGTCATATATGCATCCCTAACTCTAGAAGATATATGTCTTGTTTGGTAAAGGTAATTGATTGTAAGGACAGGAGAATAGAACTAGGAGGATAATTGTCTCTTCTGAGAGGGCGATTGTGAAGGAAGAGTTGTTTGCAAAGTAGTAAAGATTTTTGAGCAAAGACTATTACTCTCCTCACATCAACTTTCCACTTGTGTGAAAATATTGGTGCATTCAGCTTCACAAAACCATGGAGATTTCTGTGGCATTCATGTCTACACACTAAGTTTCAGTTTTATCCTAGGCTTTGCCTATAGGTTAGCCTGAATTTTCCCTAAATCATCCCCTTTACAGTATAGTTCATACCACAGGAAGGGCCTTTTGGTACCAATCTAGCACCACTAAGGGTGGCAATCCATATCTAGGGTGCCCAAGCTCTACAGCCCGCCTTGCGCTACTTCTATTAGGCACAAACGGCTCACAAGAGGATTACATGACTTTTCAGGAGGAACTGCATAAATCTGAACCTCTACAAGCAAAAACCCCCTTGTGGCCCCTGCGTTCGCCCTGGGAGTCGACAATGGCACCTTGTGCAGTTACACATCTACTAAGAAAAACGAGTAATTGGAACACATCTTGTAACCCCATATACGTCGTTGCCGTCCGTCGGACCGGATGCTGTCCGCAGGTTATATGGAAGGGCCTCTCTGGCTACGTCTGGGAAGTGGAACAACCGATTCCATCTAGAACCTGCAAAGTTACACCCAGTTAAAGTTAGGAGAGCATGGGTAGTCCCAGATAGGTATGAATGCGCGATTGAAATAGGCTACTCCAATACACACAGAGAGTTAGCTGACGCCCACGTGATGCCTATAAGGTCAACGAACCTATCGGAACAAGTTGTTAAGGAGCGGCAGTGAAGACGAGAAGGTATTGGCCCGATCGTGAACACTAGTAATCTAGAAAGCCAGCTGCAGAGCCGGATAAGACAGCACGAAGCAGACTTGGCCAACCATCATGCTGGACCCTTGGAGTTCTAAGAAGTTATTGGTAGGTTCCAAACAGGGCGGCCATATCTTAACAGCCGAAAGAAGGTTGACAACTCAGACTAAGTGGGTCCACACCCTCAGAGAAGTCGGGAGCTCTGATCATACCATTACCTGTGTGGTAGAAGAGAAAGTTTATGGGTTAAAGGGGGTTCGCTCGCGGTTTAAGAGACAAAGGTAGGGAATAAAATACCTGATAATTTGTAAACCCTTTGTAGTCTGCGAATACACAGACGCGGGATATAAATATCGAAGTGACTCCCGAGCTTTAGCCATCATCAGCAACGCAGAAGAGATCTTATCAATATCATAAGTTTTTACATAAAATATCTTTACCTACGAGCCTTCCTAGTGAATCTCCGTTTACGAAGAAAGATTTAATCTTAGTCTGATTCACTTGCCCTTAGAATCGACTACCCTTAACAGTATACTGATATTTCTCCTTGTTACCAAGACTCTTTACATGACCACTGGACACCTCCATGTCATACCTCAGGAATCACACAAGCTCATGGCTGATTCCTCCCTTCTCAACGAGCTTCTGCTCGAGCCACGTCCCTCCAAACACATCTCCTCTTTCGAAGAATACTTGATTACTTACTCGCTGAGGTTCAATCCTATATACCTCAGGACCTTTCCTGGTTCCCCGATCCCTTACTCATTCATAGTGAATCAGATTTCCCGGAAATCTTCGTACTCTTCTCAGGTCCCACCTACCTGTCGAAACCATTTCTAGACTACAATACTGAGGAAGAAGGAACCTGCAGGTCTTTCAGCCTTACCTCCCCCTCCTTTACCCCATCTCTTTGGAGACTAGGAAAAAATCCAGAGTCTAAATAAAACCAAATGGCACGACTATCGACTGTCGATACAGACAAAGCCAAGTCCGAAATTGAAGAAGTGTCTCTGATTGGAAGTAACTATGCACCCGGGCGCTCCAGGTCACCTTTGGCACACAACCACCTCTCACAACCAAGTGTGGTCAAAGTCAGCCCCTGGAACTCAATCAAGCAATCCTCATCCCCCCGATGCCAGAAGTCCGGCGATGGAAGTATTAGTAGAAGGCATAAGCTATGCAATGAGCTACTTCGACCGTACCCTCCAGGAATGTTGATGTGCAAAATCTGGCCTACCATGAACTATATGGTAAAGATCAGGATCAGACGAATCACTCTAGCACCACGGCCAACGGATAACCCATGGGTACCAAATTATTTGCGAATAGTTGAAACAAGTCAATACGGCACTTGAAATGTGTCCTACAGAAACCGCCGCACTTCAAGATGTAACCACGAAACGGTTGGAAGCGAAGTTGCTGGCGCAGGAAGAACGGGCTACACACCATGAAGGGGTAAGTACCCAGCTACACACTAACATTAGGGTAACAGGACAAGAGTCGCAGGATCAAGACCGCATGCGTGAACAGGCGTTGGTGACGTAAAAAGCAGAACTACTACGAAGTCAAGTGGCCGCATAAAAAGAACATGAGTCCACCCGGGAGGAGTTCCGAGTACTGCACCAGCCCCACGAACAGAAGCGAACGGTATTGGAGCCGTATGTGGTCAGGCAGAATGCCGCATCAGAGCAACTAAATCGAATATTGACTGTGATGAATGAAACTTTAGTGCAACCACAAGTTGCGAGGAACCCACCCTGTATGTGGTAAACAGTGGCGCCACAGCCTGTGGAAAATCCAGGCTTGCAAAAACGGACCACTGCTGAGGGCAGGGAAGAGTTTCACTTCATTTCCCTGAAGAGATAAAGGTAAGGTAGTGGATCGAGGTGATAGAAAGGAAATTGGTCGAAAAGAACCACTCCCGCCTCCTCCGGCGAATGCACCCAACCCGGGGCACGATGACCCAGGGTCGTAGATGGAGGTGGACCCTCATGACGAGCTGGTGTGCCATAACCAAGACCCTTGCCAGGCCGAGAATTCGAATCCGCAGCAGATGCATTGGTGGACCGCCTGGGGCAAGCATTGTCCAGGACTAACCGCCGCCAAGAGGATACACCATTCAAGTTTGAGAATAAGCCTACTCAGGATGTCCGAGTATGTTTATTAACTTGCGTGGACTACTTTGGGAGAAATCCATGGCAATGGGAAAACGATAAGGAAGGCATCAAGTATGGGTTAGGAAGAATAGAAGGAACCGAGGTGGCACCTTTCTCGATAACTTATCAAAAGAAAATGACTATGGACCTTGGATTCCCAAACCATGAGGGTTACAATTTCTGGATCACTTTCGGAGCCGCAGTTACTGAACGATGCTCAGTACTGCATAAGGCACAAAAAGCCTTAACCAATATGGAGAATGTCCGTTATACAGGGGATATAGAGAAGTATCTTCTTACTATGGAAAACCACAATGTCGAGCCAGAAGTATCCGGTAGCACTTGGAGAACTATAATTCAGCGGCAACTTCAAACTGAAGCCATGCATACGCAATTACATGAAAATCATGACTTCGATAGCCAATGGTTAAAGGCAGTCCACAGGGTTACCAAAGCAGAAGTATCATGCAAGGAACAACATGGGCTATTAAGAAAAAAAGACCTGGGAACAAGTAACTCCCAGAAAAGAAAATGGGAGGAGGAGTCAAAATCTAGCAAGACCACTACAGGACATTAAAAACGAAAAACCTATATGGTAGCTGAAAAAGCTGCCTACAAATTGAAAAAACAAGCAGAAAAAGGGAAAAAAGTCCACACTGAAGGAAAGGTTGAGTACACTCATTGGGTTGAACCTCATAAAGGAATCACTTAGGACAAAATTAAAGAGCGAAAGAAAGCCAATGAATGCACCCCTTGCACATTGGCCAACCAGATTTGAAAGTTCAGCAGGAAACTGGCCGAGGTATCAGTTATAGGGCAGAAATGGGGAAATTTCAAACCCCAATATCAACGACGTGTGATAACAAATGGGCAACTACCACCCATGACTAGGGTGAATCAAGTCTACCAGCCCAGGATTTGGGAACTAGATGACATATATGAAACCTAAAAAGGGTTTCCAGGCACGAGCAGTGACGGCGACCGGGTACTTGGTTATGGAACCCTTACCGAAACCGAATTCAACAAGGGGGCTTGACCTCGGATAGGTCCTACTAGCAGGTATTCTACACTTCTCCGTGGGAAACTTAAAACAAAAGCGAGAATCAAGAAAAGCAATCCAGACCGGCGGGAGTATCACATACTTAAGACTGACAGGAGAGAACGAAGCGATTAAGGTCGACGGCGGCTCGTGGTAGTCCGGGACTAACTCGGGGAACCTGAAACTCAAAAAGAAGAGAGCGGAGTGACATATTTGATATATATCGGACCTCGGTACGGAAGACGGACAACTAAACCCGCATCCTCATAAAGCCCTAAATCATTACAAGAGATCTAAGAAAGAGTGAACAGACCAGTGGTGACTAGGGACTTCTTAAGAATGACAAGGGGAAATCTGTCTAGCCAGGATCTTGAGAAGACTTCCAGGAACGAAATATATTACAGGTCAGCTGGATAACTAAATAGTTGTAGACACAGAACAGGATTCCTGACATCAAGAAAAATGTAGTTGGAAGATATTGAGGAACTACAGCTACCTAGTCCATATGCTAAATCGAGCCGGGTAACTCCGTCCCGAACGTAGACTCAGGCTTTGTGGATAAGATAAGAATAATAGACTCAAGGGGTATTGTAGACAATACGTGAAGAATACCCAGCATACCACGTAATGATATGAGTTCGGCTGCAGTTAGGCAGCGCAAATGGCAGGTGTATGGGAACCCTTCGGCAAGGGGTAAAGACCGCGAGTAGTGGGCTGCCCAGTACACCAAAGACAGATAATTTAGTTTGTCTGAGGAGGCTTAAATAGCCGAAACCATGCGGGCATGGTAACAAACACCCTAAGTTACCACAACAACTGAAATGTCACACAAAAGAGCTGCACATGCCCCTAACGGCCCTAATAAAAGAAATAAAACCGCAGCACCTGACCCGCCTTATTATTCATGCCCAGAAGGCAGGGCAAAAATTGAAGTAAATGGGGAACGGATCCCGATCCGTGTTTTATTAGACTTAGGGTCTAATATATTCCTAATTAACCAAAAACTGGTTAATAAACATCGCTTACCATACCGCACCCGCACAAATAGCTAGACCTTTTACACCTTTGAAGGAACCACAGCAGCAAATGGGGGAAAACACTACACACATCCGATTCTCTTAGAGATCGGAAGTAATGCACATCGATCTCACATTTCTTGTGAAATTGCCAATGCTGGCAATTACGACCTAATCATCCCCTTTGCATGGTGGCATTCAGAACATCCCATAAGGCACATTGAGGATCCGCAAAAATGGACATTTAAAGAGGAGAAATGCCAAAGTCATGTTAATGAGTAAGGCATAGACTTGACATTTGAATGGGACGAAACCGTGGCATACGACCCGGAAGCACGATACATAGAAAGAATCGAAATAGCACCCACTCCAGAGTCAAAGAAGATTCCGCAAATACCTCTGGAATACTATGAATTCAAGAGGGTTTTTGCACCAGAAACGGCAGAGAAACTAGCCCTAAGAAGAACGTTTGACCACGCCATTGACTTGATACCTGGCGCAGTACCGCCATAGGGCTCAATATATCCTATATCTGCCCACCAGATGGATTTACTTATGAAATACCTGCAGAAAATGAACGATTATGGGAAAATTGTGGAAAGCAAATCTCCTGCTGGGGCGCCAATCTTATTTGTCCCTAAACCTGATGGCTCAATGAGGCTATGTATGGACTACCGGCAGTTGAATAAGCTAACGGTAGCCAACAAATACCCGCGACCCCTAATGAGCGAGCTCCGGGACGGCGTGGCAGGGGCCCAAATATTCACTCAGCTCGCCTTAAAAGATAGCTATCACCTCCTAAGAATAGAGGAAGGAGATGAGTGGAAAACAGCTTTCCGGACCCGATATGGCCACTTTGAATACAAGGTAATGCCATTCGGACTGGTAAACACGCCAGCCACATTCTAAGACATGATGAACAAAATTCTTCGCGAATTCTTAGATCATGGAGTGGTGGTCTACCTAGACGACATCCTAATTTACTCCAAGACAGAGAAAGAACACCTTGACTTGGTCAAAAAGGTAGTCTCTCCCTTGGAGGAATATGATTTAGCGGTATCGACCACCAAGTCAGTTTTTCATGTCGATACAGTTGAATATTTGGGGTATATTGTGGCAATTGATGGAGTCACCATGAGTGAAAGAAAGGTGAAAAGCATAAATAATTGGAAGGCATCAAGGTCGGTTAAGGAGGTGCAAATATTCATTGGCTTTGCCAATTTTTACCGATGTTTCATTAAGGATTTCTCTAAAATCTGCAAACCAATAACCGAAATGTTGAAGGGCGACCCCTGAAAATTCAGCTGCGGGGCGGAACAAGACGTGGCATTTGAAGAACTTAAGAAAAGATTCATCTCCGCCCCAATACTCAGTCATTTCTACCCTGTCAGAGAAACAATTGTGGAAACAGATGCTAGCGATTTTGCGCTAGGATGTGTCCTCTCCCACTTTAAAGACAAAAGGCTACACCCAGTGGCTTTCCTCTCACGAAAGCTGAGCCCAGCAGAGCGAAATTATAAGATCCATGACAAGGAACTGTTGGCGATTCTGGAAGCATTTAAAGAGTGGAAACAGTACCTGGTCAGAATAGAAAAACCAATGACTGTGTACACTGATAACCAGAATCTACAGAACTTCCTCACAACTTAGGTATGGAATCCACGGCAAATACGATGGGCTCAGGAACTAGCGAACTACAATTTCAAAATTGTCTACCGACCGGGAAAACGAGGCGCAAAGCTACATGCACTAAGCTAACGGCCGGAGTACCGTCCTGAGGAGGGAGCTGCGTATAGCTAACAGTCAATACTGAAGCCTTCTCACTTCCAAATCACACTGGTACACTTAAATCAGCCAGAAAGGGAGGAAAGAATAATTGGCACAGAGTCTACTGATTTTTTGCGTATAAAATTGCGAACTCCAAAAGCACGAATGCCTACAAAAGGGTCCCTACTAGAAGCCGTGCATGACCTGTACGTCCTAGAAGACTTTATAAAATCGGCCAAAGGACAAAGGATGGTGGAAACCGGAATTTCCGTCATATTACCAAAAGGAACATATGCCCAGTTGGCCCCACGCAGTGGAATGTCCGCCAAATATGGGATCAGCATTGGCGGAGGAGTAATAGACGCTGATTACAATGGAGAAGTCAAAGTTATCATAATGAACTATGGAAACCAAGATTGCCAGGTTCGGAAAGGCGACCGAATGGCACAAATGATAATTGAGAACATACACATGGCGGAAGCGATAGAAGTGGACGGTCTAGCACAAACTGCAAGGGACAAAGGGGGATTTGGAAGCACGGATGTATCACCCAGATGATCAGCTGCAACAAAGACCCAGGTAGTGGTTGCATACTTGCAAGCGGACCAGGCCGACAATGAGTTTCTTGATGAAACAGACCATCAAGCAAGACAAGGCAAAGGGATACTCCGAATGTCTATTGCTATAATGTCCAAGCTTGATATTAGGAAATATGACCTGACATTATTAAAAACCATTAAAGAGGCAGGCCAGAACGATGAAGACTGGCAGGCACGCAAGCGAGAATTGGAAACGTTAACCCCTGTGGGGAAACTATTACCAAGTCACTGGACAGTAACTGAAGGACTGAAATACTATAAGAATTGCTTATATATTCCCGACAACGAACAGCTGCAGAAAGCTATAGCCAAAGGTTGCCATGACTCTATGGTAGCTGGACACTTTGGACAGGTGAAGACTCTGGAAATTGTTACCAGAGACTTTAATTGGAAAGGGCTGACAGCGTAAATAAATGACTACGTACAGTCATTTGACGAATGTCAACATTCTAAATCCCCATTAAATGAGCGTTTCGGTCTGCTGCAGCCACTAGAAGTTCCATTCGCAGCCTGGTCATCCATATCGACCGACTTCATCACACAACTACCAGAATCACAAGGAAGAACACAAATTATGTTAGTCGTGGATTGGTTTAAAAAGATGGCTCATTTCATAGGGCTGGAAGGAAATGCAACTGCCAAGGATGTTGCAAACGTGTTCTTGCAGGAAGTTTGGAAGCTATATGGACTTCCAGCTGAAATTATATCCGACATGGATGCAAAGTTTTCGGGGGAATTCTGGGAATCCCTATGCAAAGCCCAGGGTATATAACGAAAGATGTCAACTGCGTACAACCCTCAAACTGATGGACAAACAGAGAGGACCAACCAAGTGCTGGAAGGATACCTCAGAAACTTTGTCAATTATGACCAAACGGTCTGGTATCCGCTGCTACCACTAGCCGTGCATGCCTACAATAATTCGGTAACGAAGGCACATGGTATGTCACCCTTCTACGCAAACTATGGATTCCACCCAGAAAGAGAATGGATGAAGGATGAGAAGCCCAAAATCCAGGCGCCCAGCTATATGCACATTGGATGCAAACAATACACCAACAGGCCTTAGAAGCGTTGGAACAAACGCGGGAAAATATGAGCAACTATTCTAACCGCAAGGCTAAGCAGCAACCAGATATCAAGGTCGGGGCCCTGGTCATGTTAAATACAAAAAACAGAGGGACCAAAGGACCCTCGAAGAAGCTTAGCCCAAAGCTGTATGGCCCGTTTAAGGTATTGGAAAAAAGAGGTGAACGTGCCTACAAACTAGAAATATCACCAAGATGGAAGATCAATCCGATATTTCATGTATCATTGTTTGTACCATATCGAACATCCAATCGACCATCAAGGGAAAAACCTCCCAGCGAGCCAGAAGAAATCGATTAAGATTTTGAATGGGAAATTGAAAGAATCATGAAGAGTGAAATAATCTCTTTTACGCAGCGCGTGGGAGGTCGGAACCGACCGATGTGTGAGTTACGGTACTTTGTGAAGTGGAATCGCTGTTCCGAAGATGACAATACTAGGGAACCACCAGACCAATTAGAGCATGCACAGGAATTGGTGGAGGCGTTTCATAGGGAGAATCCGGATATGCCAATGAGGACAGATGTTGAATGACAAGGAAAAGGTTTTCCTAGCGTGGCCAAGCAAACGCGTTATGTTTTACATCCTACCAAGTCGAGTTCAAGAAGGGACTGATATATTTCGGAGAGTGTTTAAGCTAGGGCTTTATGGTTAGAAAATTGTTGTTTAATTAGTTTGTTTTTTATTGTTATTTTTGGGGTCCCTAAAGAGTAGGTAACCTTAGAAATGCGATTCGGGAGAAACAGCACAGAGGAGGCAGCTCGTGTGAGGCACAAACGACTCCCTGAGGATTACATGACTTTCCAGAAGGAACTGCATGAATCTGAACCTCCACAGGCAATTATCCACCTGCGGCCCCGGCGTTCGCCCTGGGAGTCGACACTGGCACCTTGTGCAGTTGCTCACTTACTAAGAAAAAGAGATATTGGAGTAGATCTTGTAACCCCATATAAGTCGTCGCCGTCATGGTCTAAGGGTATAATGTCACGTGGTCCATCTTGAGGTCATGTGTTCAACTCCCCGGTACAGGAGGGTTTTTGGTCGAATGAGATATTTTCTACCACTCGGGTTTGCATCTTCACACCCTCCTGCAAGAAAATTACGATGACCCGACCAAGGGATTTCCTCCTGACCCTCCGGAAGGGCTTCCCAGCTTGTAATAGCAAGTCGAAGGCAAAAAATCGGTTGGTCGCTTAAAGAGTTATAAGCGAAAATATCCTATGAGTCTGTAGGGTGACTGAGGTTACCGACGCACGGCGACATGAGAGTTGATCACCTCATATACGGATAAAGCACAAGTGCATATAGCCTGTAAATCGGTGGACTCCCATTGGAGGATAGGAAGCTATCATTCCAAAGAATGGATGAGGGGACCGAAGGCCGTGGAGGTATGGCAAGGAGCTCTCAGGGTCAAGAGAGCTCGCCACTTCTAAATCATAGAGAAGATATCTTTGTAGTTGTAAAGCCGTGGGAACGAGGTCACAGGGTATAAATACCTGGACAGTCCCGGGTCTTAGATAGAGCATCAAGCAACGGAGAAGAGATCTTATCAAGATCATAAGTTTTACTCAAAATCTTTACCTACGAGCCTTCCTAGACAATATCCGTTTTCGAAGAAAGATTTAAGCCTAGCCCGATTCGCGTGTCCTCAGAATGGGCTATCCACAATAGCCAATTCTAAGGACACGCGAATCGAACTAGGCCAAAATCTTAATTCCGCAGTTGGAGACTTGTATAGGAAGGCTCATTTGATGCAGTATTATATATTTTTCAAGTAAAACGTATGATATTAATAAGATATCTGCTCCGTTGGTTGATGATGGCTAAAGCTCAGGAGAAACTTCCATATTTCTATCCTCCGTCTGCGTGTTCGCGGACTACTTCAAGCTTGCATACTAACTAAGCACTCCTTCGTGATTCGACAGCTTTCTACATTAGTGCGAACACTGTTTAACCTAGAAGATTTTCTTGCCATCACAGCCAATGGTGCAGTTGGAGCTCCAATTTCACAGAGGGGGTTGCACATCTTTTGGTAGGAGACGACTGACCTCCTTTCTGCTGTGCAGACTTAGCCCGGTCTGTTTAGAACATACAAATAGTCTTCTTAGAACACCAAGGAGCCAGCTTGGTTGTTGACCTTATCTGCTCCATGCCGATATAACAGGCTCTGCAGCTGGCTTTTAGGATGACTTGTGTTCTCGCTCGGGCTAATACCTTTTCGTCATCACTCCCTCTCCTTATCACCATGTTCTGATGGGTTTAACCATACTGGCATTATATAGGTGCATCAGCACATTTTCCCTTAGTAGTGGAGTAGCCTACTTCCCGCTCGTTCTCTTTCCCGTTGGGACTACCTGAATCTATATTTTGGTCTTCTGACTTCAAACAGGTGTAACTCCGCGAGGTCTTAACGGAATCGCTTGGTTCCACCTGGGTTGGATAGCCAGAGTGCTCCTCTTATACACCCTACGAACAGCATCCAGACGTAGGGACGGCAGTCACGTATACAGTTTTATAAGAGGTACTTCAATGACTCAGTTTTGTATGTCAACGAGCTACTGCCCCTGGTGCCAGTCGTGTCGAAGTGTGTGAATGTCGGGGCCGTAGGGGTATTACTTGGATTATCACACATTTTTCATATGAATGGGCAACTGGATTCCAGTATCATTTATCTATGTTCCTAACACGAGCTCCCTCCTCCTAGGGTTCTTGACCAACTCTTCTTTGTCCTTCAGGTACCCATTATTCCTTCAAACAGATAATTGCAATACACATTCCAAATATCATCTCCTGTTTGAGCTCGACTCAGTAGTGTAAAAAACCTGCTGCCTGTGCTTGGCCACATCAGGAAAACTATTTCCTTGTCACTCAACGTCTGTCCTGCTCGGCATTTCCAGGTCGTCGCTGTGAAATTCCTCCACCATTTTCTGCGCATGCTCTAAGTTCTCCACTGGCTGTCAGGTGTTCTCATCTTGGAAATACCCCGTCTACTTCACAAAGGACCTTACTTCCCGTATCCTTTGGTTCCTTCCGCATACCCTCGTTGTGTAGGAGATTATTTGACTCATCACACTCTGCTCTATTTCCCTCTCTAAATCAGCATTGATTTCTTGGAGCTCGCGGGGTGGATGAGCTCTGGCCGGTCCTGAGTATGTGTGGTATGGTTCTAGCAGGGAGACATAAAACATCGGGTGGATTTTCCAGCGTGGTGATATTTCTAGTTTTAAGGTGCGTTCTGCTTGCTTTTCTAATACCTTAAAAGGCCCATATACCATTTGGCTGAGTTTCTATGATGGTCGCTTAGTACATATATTCTTCCCATTGAGTATAACCAGGTCTCTGATTTGTATCTCTGGTTGTTGCTTTGCCTTTCAATCTAAATCTTTGTTCATATTCTGTCAAGTTTGCTCTAGCGCCTCCTTTACCTTTCGGTTTATTCTTTTCATCCAGTAAGCATACAAGTTTGCTCCTGGATTTTGAGCATAGGGTTCCTTCATCCATTCTGTCTGCAGATGAAATTCATAGTTTGCTTAGAACGGTGATTAAACAAAAGCATTGGTGGCCGAATTATTGTAGGCATGCTTGTTTAATAGTAACAGCTGATGCCAGTCGTTTTGTTCATAATTGACAAAATTCCACAAGTAATCTTCCAGTACTTGGTTGATTCTTGTGATTTGTCCATAACTTTGTGGGTGGTATGCCGTCGACATTTTCGTTTTATGCCAATGTTTTTACACAAAGATACCCAGAATTCTCCCAAGAACTTTGAGTACATGTATGAAACCATTTCGACTGTGTGTCCATGCAACTTCCAGACCTCCCACAAGCATATTCCGGCCACATCTTTTGCCGTTGCATTTCCCTCAAGTCTGATGAAATGTGCCATTTTCTTGAACCTATCCACCACTCCCATTATCTTGGTTTTGCCTTGAGATTCAGGTAGTTGAGTTATGAAGTCTATGAACAACGATGTCCCGGCTGCGTATGGGACTTTGACGAGTTGCAGTAGACCATATCTTGCATGTGGCGGAGATTTATTGTGCTTGCATTCATCACAGGATCAGACATAATCATTCATCCAGGTTGTGATGCCTTTCCAATAGATATCTCAGGACGCGATTTTCAATGTTTTACTCTGTCCAAAGTGTCCTGCTATCTTTGAGTCATGAAAACCTTTGGCGATTGTGGTCTGTAAGGCCTCATGCTCTCGGATGTAGAGCCGGTACTTGTAATTTAGTAGACACTTGACTACTGTCCAGTTCGTTGGTAACGGCCATCCTACTTGTCTTAATTCCTCTATTTCTTCTTTGCCCTGCTGTTAGTCTTGGTCCTGCCTTGACACTTGTCTTTTGTCAGCAAATAGCTGTTGAGAATACTTACGTAGCTGTGCTCTTGATATTATGGCATTGGACATCATGCAAGTTGGTGTCCAAACCCTGCCGGTTATTTACAAGTCTCGCTGGTCAAAATACACGTTGTCTGTTTGTCGGCATGTAGGTGCACCACGACTACCTTCCGCTGTTCTGTCATTGTCCTTTAGGGGAGATATCGGAACTGCCAAACCCTGAACTCCTGCGTTCAGTAGGTTATAGGCTATTAACTTCCATCACCACTAAGGTATTTATGATTCCCAATACCAGTTGTGCTATACGATATCCTTCGCGCACTTGACAGTTGTTAGATCCATGATTGCTGATGATGACCTTGATTTCCCCAGTGTTGTCATCGTCTATTACCCCATCGCCTATACCAATTCGGTGCTTTGCCACTAGACCACTACTTGGTGCTATACACCCATAGGTATCTTGTGGTAACCCTATCACAATGCCACTTTCCACTGGTACTTGTCCTTTTTGCGGTACTATAAAGTCGTTGATTGCATTGATGTAATGTCGAGCAGCCATTTACGAGCTCTTAGTAGGCATCTTTGCCTTTTTTGACAGCAATTTTAACCTTAGTGTATTGGGTTCTTGAGTTTGCTGTTATTACTAAACTTTCTGTATCTTCTTACTCGTTTAAGTGTACTACCGAGATTAGCAAGTGTGATGGTTTGAGTATTGACTGTGTACTATGCTCAGCTCCTTCCTCTGGACGGTACTCCAGCCGTCTGCTTAATGCATCCGGTTTGCCCCCTATCCTTCCTGGCCTATAAAATATTATGAAGTTATAGTTTGCCAGTTGTTGTGCCCAACATATATGCCTTGAATTCCATACTTTAGTAATTAGGAAGTTTTGCAAATTCTGGTAGTTGGTATATACTGTGAATGGGTCCTCTGCTCCCACCGGGTACTGCTTCCATTCTCTAAATGCTTCTAGTATAGCCAGCAATTCCCTGTCATGGATTTCATAATTCCTTTCGGTAGGGCTTAGCTTTATGGAGTGGCAGGCGACTGGATGTAGTTTCATGTCTTTGTATCGGGATAGCACGCAACCTAGCGCAAAGTCGCTTGCCTCAGTTTCGACTATGGTATCTCGTTTTGAATAAAAATGGCCAAGAATAGGTTCAGTTATGAACCTGTGTTTGAGTTCTTAGAATGCTGCCCCTTGTTCTGGTCTCCAACTAAATTTCCTAGGGTCTGTCTTCAATGTTTCCGTTATTGGTTTGTAGATTTTTGAAAAATCCTTTATGAAACGTCGGTAAAAATTGGTAAAGCTAATGAATATTTGCACCTCCTTAACTGACCTAGGTGCTTTCGATTCCATGATGGTAACTGCTTTTCTTTCGCTCCTTGTAACCCCATTTGCCGCCACGATATATCCTGCGAATTCTACGCTATCAGTATGGAAAACCAACTTGGTGGTTGATACCGCTAATTCATATTAATCAAACCGAGCTAAGACCTGCTTTACCAAATGAATATGGTGGTGTTTAGTTTTAGAATAGATTAGGATATCCTCCAGGTATACCACGACACCGTATTCCAGGAAATCCCGCAGGATTTTGTTCATCATTGCCTGGAATCTGGCAGGTGTATTTACCAGCCCGAATGGCTTTACTTTGTAATTAAAGTACCCAAACCGTGTACGAAAAGCTCTATTCCACTCCTCTCCCTCCTTGATCCTCAGTAGGTGGTATCCATCCTTGAGATCAAGCTTTGTGAACACAGTTGCCCATGCAACTCTATCCTGAACTTCACTCCAGGTGGCAATCGTTATTTGGTGGCTATTGTCAGTTTGTTTAATTGTCGATAGTCCACATATAACCTCAATGAGCTCTCTGGTTTAGGCACAAATAGAATCGGTGCGCCTGAAGGTGACTTGCTTTCTGGGATCTTTGTTGGTCTTGCATTATCTGTAAGTATTTGCTTAGCAAGTGAAGTTGATGAGCTGATATCGGGTATATTGGTTCCCAAGGAGGTACTGCGCCCGGGACCAAGTCAATCCTATGGTCGAAAGTCTTTCTGTTAGCAAGTTTTTCCTCAGTGTCTGGTAAGAATACATTTTTGTATTTATGGTATTCTAGGGGCCGGTTTTCCAAAACTTTGATACTTTCCCGCTTGGTATGGTCTATTCTCCCCACATATTTATCCCCCGGATCATTGGGTACTGTCACATCCCATTCAAATTATTTTTCCAAGTCCTGCCTCAGCCATGGTTTTGACACTTGTGATGGTTGAAGAACTATCTTATTGGGTGTTCAATGTTCGAGATAGGGTGTTCCTTATGCCACCAGCTAAATGGGATGATCAAAACATATCTTCTCGCTAGGGCGATCTTACAAGTTATGTGTGATCTGTGTGCATTTGACTCGATATCTAATAGAATTACATGAGTGTAATGTTTTCCTCCTACAGCTACGTGGGTCCCTTCGAAGTTAAAGATGTTTTGTCTGCGAGTGTGTCTTTTGTTAAGGATTTGATACTTGTTTACCAGATTTTGATTGATCAGGAAAATATTAGATCCTGAATCTAATAGTGCGTATGCAGAGTTTCTTCTACCATTTGGTTCAATAGTTACCCTGCCTTCAGGGCAGGTATAATTTTCTGGCATGGTTGCCGGGGTCTTGAGTTTCTCTTTAGGCCCGAGGCCTCTTCTACTGGTCGTTATTGTGATATGTTCGTACCGGGTAATAACTATAACTGAAGGTATTTATTACCATGCTTGCACTGGTTCGGCCATTGAAGCCTCCTCTGACAAACTAAAAAATAATGCCTTCGCTTCTTGTACTGGGCAGCACACTACCAGCGCTCTTTATCCCTTGCCGAAGGGTTCTCATACACAGGCCAGTTTCCCTGGCACCTGCATTTGCCCAACTAGTGCCGCACTCATATCATTACTTAATAGATAGCTTTCTTGTGCTTAGGGGATTTTCACTCCTTGCCTCCATAACCACATGCCTCTCTCATGCCTTACTCTTCCACAAATTTGCAATCCAGGTTCGGGACGGATTTACCCCTCTCCATTTAGCATGTGAACTACATGGCTATAGTTTCTTATTCTCTTCCAAATTCTTTTTTCTTGTGTTATGAATCCCGTTCTGTTTGCCCAATTATTCCATTGTCCAGCCGTCCCTTGATAAATATTCGTTGATTGGAACACTTCTCAAGATCCATGCTAAACCTGTTTCCCCTTGACATTCTTAAGAGGTTCCTTGCTTGCGCTAGTCTCTCCATTCTTCCACAGAGCATAGGGAGGGATTTAGGGCTTTAAAAGGAATTCGTGTTTAATTGACCGTCTTCCATACTAAGGTCCCAGGTCCACCGGACTTTGCGCACCGATTTCTTCTTTTTGAGTTTAAGGTTGCCGCAGTTGGTCCCGGACTATGACTAGCCTCAACCCAAGTTAATGGCTTCTTGCTCCCCTATCATTCTTAGGTCTGCATTACTCGGGAATGTTTGGACTGGTTTTCGTTATTGCCCCTTGATTTTGAGATTCCCATGGAGAAGCGCGGAATACCTGCTGGTAGGACCTTGCAGAGGGCGAGCCCAGTTGTTGATTTCGATTTTGGAAAGGGGTCCATAACCTAGTACCTGGTCGCCATCGCTGCCGGTGCCTGAAACTTTCTTAAGTTTTGTCCAAGTCATCCAGCTTCCAAATCTGGGATTGGTTGACTTGGTTTACCCTCTGTGAGGGTTCTATCTGCCCCTTAGGAGTATTGGAGCCTGGCGTCGTACATATGGGGTCTTAGGGTTTGCCCTTCATTGTCCGATAATTGATACTTCAGCCTGTTTGGGAAAGAATTACCAAGTATGGTTATGCAAATGTGCCTCGAGTGCATTGGTAGACCTTTTACCTTTCCTAAATTTCTTCTTTAGGGATTCCTTTATGAGCCTCAATCCAATTTGTGTGCTCAACTGTTTGATCTACTGGTGTGTTTTTCCCTTTTTACACTTGTTTCTTCACTTTGTATGCCGCTTTTTCGGCTGCCCTATATGTTTTCCACTTGTTATTTCCAGCAGGGGCATTATGGTATTTGCGGTCCCCATCTCATTTCCATTTTACTGGTATCCCCTTTCCCTAGGAAATTTTTTCTAAATAGACCTTGTTGTTCTTTGAGGAATTCCGGAGCTTTCCTATCCCTGCGGACTACCTTGAACCATTTGCTATCTAGATCATCATTGTCATGTGATAGCATTCGCATAGCTTCAATAGGGAGTTGCCGCTAAATTATGGTCCTCAAGGCAATACCAGATACTTTTGCCTCAATGTTATAGTTCTCCATGGTAAGGAGGTATTTATCTATGACTCCTGTATACTGTATCTTTTTCATTTCCAATGAGGCTTTTTGTGCCTTATAAAGTACAGAGAATCGTTCTGTCACTTCCGCAGGGAAAGTAAACCAAAAATCATAGCCCTGATGTTTAGGGAAGCCGAGGTCTCCTGTCATCTTTTTCAGCATGTTATCGCAAAGGGGGCTACCTCGGTTCCTGCTATTCTTCCCAACGCGTATTTGATGCTTTCTTCGTCATCTTCCCGCTGCCATGGGTTTCTCACAAAGTAATCTACACAATTTAGTAACCATACTCATACATCTGGAGTAGGTTTGTTCTCAAGTTTGAAGGTGGGGTCGGCCTGCCGCCTATTCGTTCAGGCTAATGCTAGACCTAGTCGGTCCACTCAGACATCTTCTTTTAATTCGAATTATCAACCTGCCGATGGCAATGAGAAGGTTAACCGCAATGTCGTAGGTAACGCCATTATCATCAGAGCCCGGGTCGTCACTTCTCGGGATAGGTGCGTTTTTGGCGGCGGTGGTGCTGGATTTGTTCCCTCATTTCCATTCCCTTCTTCCATGTCTAATCCTTTTCCCTTATCTACTCCTTTTCCCATATTCCTGGCAGCGGTAAAGCCAAATTCTTCCATTACATCAGCCCTGGTTCATTTTCCTAATCCAGGATTTTCAACTAGCTGTGGTGCCACTCTTTCCCACACGCTTTGTGGGTTCTTCGTAACTTGTAATTGAACTAAAGTTTCCTTCATATAAGTCAAAATTCGATTAAGTGGGTCGGATGCGGCATTCCGTCTAACCAGACAGGTTTCCCTTTCCGACCACCCCTGTTTCAGGTGCTGGTGAATTCTCGTAACTCCTCCCTGGTCCGATCATGTTCTTTTTGTGTTGCCAGTTGTCTTTGTAGGAGTTCTGCTTTTTGCCTCGCCAAAGCCAGTTCTAGCTGGTGGTCTTGACCCAGCCACTATTGTCCTGTTGCCCCAATGTTAGCAAAAAGGTTAGTGACTTACCAGCCCATGGTGTGTAGCCCGTACTTCCTTTACTCCCAACATTACTAGCAACCGTTTGATGGTTGCATCTAGAAGTGCGTAGGTTTCTGTTGCTAACATTTCAAGTCCCGAATTGACTTGTTTCAACTCTTCGCTAATGATTTGTTCCCCATGGGTTATTCGTTGAGCATGGTGCTGGAGTTGGTTTGCTTGGTCCTGAGTTTGACTAGATAGTTCACAGTAGGCCAGATGTTGGATATCAACCGATTCCAGTAGGATACTGTCGAAGAAACCTGTGCCTGGCCGATGCTTTCTGCTAATCGTTCCATAGCTGGATTTCTTGCGTCAGGGGGAGGTGGAGTAATTGATCGCGTTCCTGGGGCTGACTTTCACACCCCACTTGGCTGTGAGAGGTGGTGGAGTGCCAAAGGTGACCTGGAGCGTCCAGGTACATGATCGCTCTCCACAACCGAAACTTGTGCGATGTTGGATATTGCGTTATCTGTATCCACAGTCAATTGTCATGAGGACATTGCTTAATGTAAGTTCGGATGTCTTCGCAATCCCCAACCAGAGAACCGAAAGTGGACAGGATGATACTGAAGGAACTGTAGGTTCCTTCTTCTGCAGTGTTGTAGTCAACTAACAGTTTCAACAGGAAGGTGGGACAGTAAAAATGTTCGTAGATTTCAGGGAAATATTTTTCTGTAGGGACTAGTAGAGGTTCGGTGAACCAGGAGGGTTCTGAGGTAAATTGAATTGAACCTCCGTTAGGGAATTTTCAAGTATTTCCACAAAAGAGGAGATGTAATTTAAGGGACTTGGTTCGAGCCAAAGCTCGTCGAGGAGGAAGCAATTAGGTATGAGCTTGTCTGATTCCTGAGCTATGACTTCTAGATTTCCAAAAGTCATGTATTGAGCCTTGGTAACCAGGAGTTATATCAATATACTGTTAGGGGTAGCCGATTCTAAGGACACGCCAATTGAACTAGGCCTAAATCTTAATTCCGTAGCCGGAGACTTGTCTAAGAAGGATTGTTTGATTCCGTAGTAAACATTTTTCTAGTAAAACTTTTGATATTGACAAGATCTCTTCTCCGTTGCTGGAGGATGGTTAAAGCTCGGTAGGCACTACGATATTTATATCCTGCCTCTCCGTGTTCGCAGACTACCTCCAGCTTTCATACCAACTAAGTACACCTCCGTGTATCTCCAGCTTTCTACCTTAGTGCAAGTACCCTTTGACCCTGAAGATTCTCTTCCCCTCACAGCTAATGGTACAATAGGAGCTCCTCTTTCAAGGAAAGGGTTGCACACCTTCTTGTAAGAGACGCCTGACCTTGTTTCTCTGTTCAGACATAACAGTTCTGGTTGGAACGTACAAATAGTCTTCTTAGAACTCCAAGGGGCCACCTTGGTTGTTGACCTTATCTGCTCCATGCCGATATAGGCTGCTCTGAAACTGGCTTTCATGATGACTGTATTCATGATCGGGCCAATACCTTCTCATCATCACTGCCTCTCCTTATCAACTTGTTCTGATTGTTTTAACCATAATGGCATCATATAGGGGCATCACCACATTCTCACTTAGTAGTGGAGCAGCCTACTTCCCGCTCCTTGTCTTTCACGTCGGGACTACCCAAATCCATATTTTACTCTTATTACTTCAAACAGGTGTAACTCCGCGAGGTCTTAACGGAATCACTTGGTTCCACCTGTGTTGAATAGCTAGAGAGCTCCTCACATATAGCCTACGAATAGCATCCGGCGACGTATATGCTGTTACAAAAGGTGCTTCAATGACTCAGTTTTGTATGTGACCGAGGAACTGTGCAAGGTGCGAGTCTTGTCGCAGGGTGCATACGCCACAGCAGTAGGGGTAAGACTTGGTTTTCAAGCATTTTTCATATGCATGCGCTACTGGATTCCAGTATCATTTACCCATGTGCCTAACAACTCCCTACCGGCCGACAGTGGTTTTCCAGTCTAAGCGTTGATTCCTATACTCGTGAGGTTTTGAAAACTGCATACATAGGTACATACCTAGCTCTGCCCCTGATAATCAGGTCTACCCCTAATCCGCCTTGTCTCCTCCTTTGTCTCCCCATAGATAATCATCTAGCACCCTTCTCCTTCTCCTCATCTATGCTTGCACCTTACTGCCGCAATAATGGCTGGCACCTTACTGCTTCTCGCCTCTCCAGCAGATACTCTACTACTCTCTGCTCCCCTCAGACTCTTGTCCACAGTCAATCTGCATTCAGTTATATGCGGTCGTTGCATTGTACTGCCTCTTTTGTTTTTGGTAATGCCATCAGTTACCTTAGAATCCCAGGTCTATAATACAACTGCTAGTCCCTTCCAGGGTTCAAATCAGTGCCTAAACCTTTATTTTCTATAGTAGTGTTAATCATGGGTTATCCATCTGCTCTCCTGTTCTCCTACGTTTTACTACATCCTAGTTGTTCTTTTGTTCAGCTAAGAGTTTGTTTGCTTGTAGGCGTTGTGTATGGTCAAGCCTATACCAGAATGTCTTAAAGGTATGTGTGTTGATTCATGGTAAAATGGTGGATATCTTTTAATATAAAGGTTTTGTTTTTGCTAAAGATAGCACTTCATACATGTTCTGGGAGACCATTTTTACCTGTTTTTACCTTTGTCTTTTATCATATATAATTATTGTTGTGGTGAAAAACTATTTATGCAGCTTGTGCCATGAATACAAAAAACCTTAATCTCTAAGTGAATATAAAGCAAATAACAAAATCCAAACATAAGCGTAATTCTCTTATAAAATAGAAAAACAAATTCACAGTAACAACCAATGACTAACAACCAAGTTGAGCCCCTTGAACAATCAATCTTAATCAACTCTTACACATATCAGTAAAGTAAAAAAAACCACTACATTCAAGAAAGAAGAAATCCTACTTGTGACTAGTCCTTAAACATATATCTTAATGAAAGTCATTCTCGTGGCATAGAGGGATGAGCTCAACCTAAGGGGGTGTTTAGATACCGAGCCTGGCAGGACCACCGAGAGAGACATTGAAGGATCGAATCCTGGTTCCTGTTAAGGGTAGTAGATTAAAGGACAAGTGAAACTAAGTAGGCTTAACTCTTTCTTCGTAAACGGAGATTGTCTAGGAAGGCTTGTGGGTAAAGTTTCTAAGTAAAACTTATAATTTCGATAAGATCTCTTCTCCGTTGCTTGATGGTGGCAAAAGCTTAGAATTTTTTTTTTTTATGATTGAATTCATATATTCTCTGTTGACGTACTGGAACCTGCATGCAGTGCTAGCTATAGCATAACCAAAACATTAATTTCAAACAAACCAACCAAAGAAATATCAAAATCCTATCTCCTAGTTGTAACAGTATGTTACTGCTCCCACAATGGAGGCTAATCAAGCAAGGAAAGAATATAACAAAATCCCAAACAAAGTAAGGAAATTTATAACAACGTGATAGAATGAAAGTCAATAAGGTAGGGCAGCCAAGTTATCCTAAGGTGAGGGTGATCTTGCGGCCGGCATGATTGGAGGGAATCCAGTTGCAGATCCCAAAATATAGGTACGTAGGTCCTGTAGATGGTCCACCGAGAACAAGAGGGGGGAGCTTGGGCCGAGACTGCCTATTCCAGGGAGGTGGCGGAGGCGTATATAGGGCTTGGCGAAATAATGGAGGATTGCATTAACCATGATCTCCTCCTCTTCTTCGCAATAGGGACAAGGTAAAGGGGGTCAGGGTCATCCCAGGATGTATGAGCAGCCAAGTAGCCTTTTACCAGACCGCAGTTGGCGAATTCTTCCAGCAGCAAACTTATCTATACCCATGTAGGTGTGTGGGCATAGCCGTGGTGCATAGCGGTAGTAGAGGTGAGGAGGTGCTTGAAGTGTACAGACCTTAAGAAGGAGGCCCTTACAGGCATTCTTGAGCAAGTGATTGCTTCTGGTTGTTTGGAGTGGGGGTAGAATGTCTGCTGGGAGCAGGTGAGGGGAGGCCAAAGGGAAGGTTCCGACTGTGGGAATCAAGGGGAGAAGATTGTATCAAAGTGCGTCAATGGGGTGGTGACGCTTAGGGAGAAGAGGCAGTTTGTACCTATTCCATGGCAGTGGTATGTAGTTTTGTTTGAGCCTCTGCAGTGTATGATGGGAGTTGGCTATAGAGGCAGAGCTGTCTGAAATAGGAGAGGAAGATGGAAGCCGGGCAGCAAGGAGGTTAATAATGGGTGAGGAGCAGGCAAGACGGAGGGCGGCCATGCACCGCTGGTGTGGAAGGAGACAGGAGATAGGAACCAGACAGGCTTCACAGTTTAGTATAGAGATGGGGGTGGAGCAGAAGCAGTTGGTAATCCAACGAAGTACTCTGTTTCAAAGAGTTGTCATCTTGTCAAGGGTGACTTGGGTGGTGGAGAACACATCTGCCTAATAGGTAAAGATTGGGAAGACTAGACCAGCTGCAAGCCGGCGTGCCATGTGGGGAGAAAGGCCTAGTACAGGTGGAGAGAGTTGTTTGATGATGGAGAAGGCTGCCTGGGCAAAGGGAATCCTTTTAATGAAGTGGGTAGTGGTTTCTATGGTAGGCGTGAACCAATAGCCTAGCCAGGGTACTGATGAGGAAGGGGAGAAGAGGGACTCAGTAAGGCCTATGGGGGAGAAGGAGATAGGGGAGCGATCCTTGGGTATGCGCCTATAGATGAGCTCAGTTTTGGGCACAGAGAAAGATACCTCCAGCTCGGCAGCCCTGTAAGTAAGTAAAGAAAAAACCTGTTGAAGTAACGGAATGTTCATCCTGTAAGAGACAGAAGAAACAGGAACAGAAAAATCATCAACCTAGGAATATATAACCCCTAGGGGTATGGAAAAATGCAATAGTGAAACCTAAATCACAAATAAATCAGGAGAAATAGGAGATCCTTGGTGAGTCCCAACTGAAACCGGTGAGAATATTTCTGGTGCCACTTGAAAGAGGAGGCTGCAATGACGCTCAGTGAGAAATGAACAGACCCAAAAGGTCATGTATCTAGGGATGCCTCTTGAGTGGAGGAGTTGAGTAAGGGAGGCGATGGATATGTTCTCGAAACCTGCTTTAATGTCGAGGAAAATGGAGGAAACTTTGTTATTGGGGTATTGTTGGGAGCGAACCTATAGGGACAGGGCGGCAGAGGTGTCCATGGTGCTGAGCCCAGGGAGAGAACCGCCCTGGTTACGGTTGACCATGCCAACTGATCTGGCTATGGGGGCAAGGCGGTAAGCCATTATCCTTTCTAGGAGTTTGGAGACCGTCTCTAGGAGAACAATGATGCAGAAGGAGGCATGGGAAGAGGAGTCAGTCTTACCAGGGTTGGGCAGAACGATACCCTTTGCTCATTTGAGTGGCAATGGAGAGTATCCATAGAGAAGGAGGGGGCTTAGAAGTTGTGGTAGGATGGAGGGGTTGATAGTGTGAACATTCTTCCAGATACCAGGAGGGACCTGGTCAGGTCCTGGAGTCGAGGTACTAGAGGATTTGCTAAGGGCGAAGGAGATTTCTTTGTTAAGGAGAGGGGTGGCGCCGTTGTCGTAAAGTAAGCATGATGGAATGAGTAGAGGAGGTTTGGGAGGAAAGAAGTGGTTGAGGAGGGAGGTGTTGATTTCATCAGCTGTGTTGGCGTCATGGAAGGAGGGGAACGTTTCAGGTTGGCGGCCTCAAGCGCGGCATCTAGTTGTCCACACTGACTTGGTGTTGCCATTGGCCAAGAATTCCTTCCATTGTGTGGATTTGGCTTCTTTGATAGCCTTAAAGTAATTGTTGCGGTGTTGTCGGCAAAGAGCCTGTTATTCGGGTTTGTGTGTTAGGCGGTGGGTCCTGGCGGTGCGGTGGAAGGCTTGTCTAAGCTGGGATAGTTCCTGGGACCACCTTCGCATAGCATGAAAGGAAGAGTGTTTGGTGGGTTTGTGACTTTTGAGAAAGAAGGTGAGGGAGCTGAGGTGCCTAGTTAGCCACTCATGAACTAAACTGTCAGTGGGGTATGTAGGGGGGGGCAAAATCTGATAGTCCTTGAGGAGGGGGGCGAGTACATCCCAGGTAGTCTTTGACCAGTCTGAAGACAGAGGGGCAGCTCTAAGGAGCGGGGCTGTGAAGGTATGGTTGATGGGGAGGTGTTCAGAGCCTGTGAACTGGAGATTGGAGTCTCATATGTTAAAGAACAGGAGGAGATGCATATAGGAGAATGCCAGGTCAAGAATAGCAGGCCGTGTGTTGATGTCGTGGGGAAATCGTGTGTAGACCCCAGGAGTGTTGAGAATGTGGAAGCCGTGCTCAGAGCTGAGCTCAAAGTATGGAGAGGATATTTTAAACTCATTGTTTGAAATCTGAAGTAGCGGGTCAGCAGAGGGTTGGTGGATGTTAAAGTCACCCGCGCCTAGTGTGGGAAAGGCGTGTGAGGTGTATGCATCTTCAGCAGCAACTGTGCGGGACCTAGAGGCTGTGCCATTATTGAAATTTAGGTTGTATAATCTGAATCTTTCGTGGTTAGAATGGAATAACCCAAAAGGTTAGAAGATGTCAACTGCCATAAGGTCAGGGCAGTCGAAAAAACAGGGAAGTAGGGAGTAGCTCGGAAGGAGCTCTTTAAAAACATAAACAGCAACCTCAGGAGGGATGGCAGGGGTAGGGGGTGGGTAAAAAGCCTTGAACCCAGCGAAGTTGGGTGGTTGGTTACTGTAAACTGGTGGGTCCTGGAGGAGAACCAGTTGTGGGAGAGAGGGGAGAGTCCTGAAACTATTAAAAAGGGAAAGAAAAAGACTCCAACTGCCAAGGCAGTGGGGTTGAAAGAGGGAAAGTCCTTAGAAGGGTTGGGAGAGGGGAGGTGATGGATACCAGCATGAGTGCTAGAAGTATGTGCACTCATTGATCAGAGGAAGTAGGGTGAGGAGGGGAGGAGGAATCAGCTCACTGAGGGAGTCAGATGACTGCCCTTGGGCATGGGGTTTGGAAAGGTCCAGCCAGAAGAGGAGCACGTGTAGTAGTAAGGTCCATTGTAGGTGCTGAAGGAGGGGTGGAAGGGGCATCAGGTACTGCAGCCAAGGTGACAGTGTCCTCCCTGACGTCCATAGGCTACTAGAGTGGGACTGGGGAGTGCGGGCGCAATATAGAGGGGATGGGGCGGGAGGGGCAGGGCGTTCAATTGCAGTGTATAATTTACCACATTTAGAGCAGCGCAAGGGGTTAGCAGGGCAGCAGGCCGCCTCTGCTTTGAGGTGGCCACCTTGTGGGCAGGTGGGATTGGGGCAGTGATGTGCAGACCTAGGACGAGCATTAGTACAAAGTGGGAAGATGGAGTGAGTTGCATTGCAAGCAGGCGCAGGATGTACATAGTTCCAGCATTTACCGGACTGCATGAAACGATTAGTGGAGTGAGTTCACACAACCTTGCATGGGCGAGAGAATAGGCCAATTAGAAGATTCAAATCTGACAGCATCACCTGGGGGAACTGTAACAAGAAGGGAGGTAGAGTTCTTGTGTGACCTCTTGTCTGGGTCAGGCTGAAGGAAGCAAGCAGAAAAGATAGTGACGTCAACAGCATTGCAAATCAATTTGGAGATGGCAGAGCAAAGGTCTGCTTGATCGAGAGGGAGGTAGGCAGTAGGGAGGCCATAGATGGCTAGCTGAATCTCATTATGAGTAGGGCGGACTGGGCGGAAGGGGTTTTCCCCAATAGGGAAGGCTGTTTGGGCTTAAGGGCCATGGCTTCGTAGTAGGGGGAGTACGCAGTTGCTTCTGTGAAGAGGCTGGAGCCTTGGAGGGTGAGGGATCCCCTGGTATTCACAGAGGCGGTGAATACGACGGGGTGGGGGCAGTTGGCTTGCCTGACGACAGAGGCGATAAGGTCACTAGTGGTGGCAACTATGGTTAGTGCATCTTCGTGGGGAAGGGGTAAGGACCTAATTAAGAACAACCGTTACCCCGCAGTAGGTAATGGGGTAGTACCCTTCTCAGGGCGCCTACCAATATTGGACGCTGTTACTTGTGCAGACGTAGCAGGTTTCTTCCCCTTGTTCTTACCTTTCCCACTGGCTGGTTGACCAGCAGTAACAGCAGCATAGGAGGTAGGGCGGCATGCTCTGGAGTACTCATGGTCCAGATCTCCAGGGAGGAAAGAGGAGGGATCTGAGTATTTCACATCATTGTAGGTTTAGTCTCCCAGGAGCGAGGGTTCTTCATAGCATATTCTATAGGGTCACAATACCAGGCCTTGGTCTTGGTGTCATAGCGAGGCATGTACATGTCAAAATGGTTGGTTGGAGGAACTGAGGGGGTTGCATGAGGGGTGAGCTTAGTACGGTTAACTTTGACCATGAAGGAGAGGCCATGGGGGACATAGGGTGGTGGGGGGCCGGTGGTTGCGACAGCAGTGACCCTAGCAGCTTGGTCTCTGACCGAGGCCTCCAAGTTGCCCAAGGGAACGGTGGGGATGGTGGGGGGCGAGACAGCATTATGAGTGTTAGTAGCCTCCAGGCGTTCCAGGGGGGTACCAATAACTCCAAAACCTGTGATCAAGTTGCAGGTGAAGGGGATGAGTACAGTCTCACCAACATAGAGGTCCCAGAGATCAGAGTCCCACAAACGTGGGAAGAGGTACGGGTTGTGTCCATAGAAGGCCTAAGCTCATCATATAGTTGCCTGAGAAGTGGGAGGGTAGGTTATAGGGGACTGAGTGAATGAGAAGCTGATGACGAGGCCGGGCCTGACATCTCTTCTGATGGGATAAGGGGGGCAGTAGAGCTAGTGTGCCCTCCGCTAGGGTTACCACGCTCAGAAGTGCAGCATTGGGGCCTCGAGGCCATTCCGGTGTTGTGTGCCATCCCTGTAGGTGGATGAATCAGGGGAAGTGCGGAGTCCCTTTTAGGTGAAGCCTCTTAGAAAAGCCAAATTTGGTGTGTAGGAATGTTTGCCCCACAAATCCCTGTGGTTTTGTACAGCCGAATGTGGTACTATTTGCAGGCGAGAGGAAAGTAACCGGCGCGGAGCATGTGGCTAAAGCTTAGTAAGCACTTCGATATTTATCTCCCACGTGTCAGGGTTCGCAGACTAATTCTAACTTCTACTATTTAATACACTTCCAACTATTTCCTTCAGCCTATCCTAAGTGCCAGAAGCATTTGACCCAGAGAATATTGTTACCCCCGCAGCATATCGACACGTCAGAGCTTCTTTATTCCCTGATTGTGTAAACCTTTTATCTGTCCGAGATGTCGTTCCACATCCTGCCGCTTATACTTATATACTCCATCGTGGTATTTAACAATCATTTATTAGAACCTCTAGTGGCCAACTTGGCTGGTGACCTATCTGGATACTACCTGTTTTCCCAGTGTGTTGTAGATGGCTTTCAGAATGCCTTAAAACTTCAGGTCGGTACACTTGTGTATCATATTGCTATGCCTCTCTGTATCAACCTGTGCCGATATGTCCTTACACCCAGACAGCGATCTTTTCGGGGTCTGAGTGGGTTCTCAACTTTGTCCTGGAGCCCACTTATAATATTTTCATTTTTACATGGAGCATCAGGTCACTTTCTGTCTATCTCGGCGAAGGCTGTACGCAATAGACCAAAGATCTGCTGGTACAGACCCTATACCCTTGATTCAAGTTGTATTGGGTTGTCCGAGTCTACCTTTCCATATACCCTTAGTACAGCAGCCAGTCGGGCGGTCAGCGACGACATATTGGTGTTACAATATGGGCGCTAATTTTTGGCTTTTTCGAGAGGGGATACTTGTTCCTGTATCCGCCGAAGTTGATATGCGGGCCCCACAAGGGGGCCGAAGGGGTATGCGTAGTATCTCAGCCCAATTTTCGTATGAATTTAGTGCTGGATTCCAGTACCCTGTACCCATGTACCTAACAGTTACAAGGATGAAATGTAAGTTGCCAGCCCTTGGATGAGTGTGGCTAAAGACAAGAGTGGGACATCAGGGTCTAGATCAGATATCCCCGAAAGTTGGGAAACCTTTTCCAGATACTAGGCCAAGTAGTACGCCATTGTGTAGAGGAAAATCCCATCATCCTCCTTGTAGTATGGGCAAAGTTTCCCTATTGTAACTAAACGCAAAGGATTTCACTTGACTTATACTTATTAGTCATTAGGGATTGAGGAATTTCGCATCATGACTCATTAGTAGCCATAGTTTGACATGATGCATACTTGATGCAATCATTAATATTGTAATTGGTTGTTAGTGTGAATGACGCAGAGTTGGCAATTGTTTGAGGTTATGAGTTTCGCTCATGAATCAACTTATGAGTCCTGGGTTTCGTACAAGTGATCTCTGCAAGGCACAGGACTTGTTTTATGAGGTATGATTTGTTGAGGACGTTGTGCAGTTCACACATAGGGTCAGCTGCTTTATATCATAGTCTGGCTCACTATGAGTCATACTTGATGTGTGATTAGATGTATAAGTTACCAAGGGTTATGGTTAAGGCGTGAGTACCTATATAAGGACCTCTTGGTGGCCTGTTGTGAGGACACACTTCGCTTCCCTGATTTGCCTGCCCCTACTTTTTGCACCACCACATCAAAAGTGTAAACGGTTGCCACGATCCCACCCACACCTCTCCTCATTTAGGTCCTTGCGTACTCTAAGCCTGGTCAGGGAGCATGCCGCTCCTCCTCCTCCCCCTCATTTCGCCTCCGCCCCTGCACCACCCTCAGCCACTGCCTCCACAGTGGACGTCCCCCTTCACCTCAGGTTCCTCTCCTCCTTCTGTTAAGGGTAGTCGATTCTAAGGGCAAGCGAATCAGACTAGGCTTAAATCTGGCTTCGTAAACGGAGATTGTCTAGGAAGGCTCGTATTGTAAGATTTTTAGAGTAAAACTTATGATATTGATAAAATCTCTGTTCCATTGCTTGATGATGGCTAAAGCACGGTAGGCACTTCGATATTTATATCCCGCGTCTGAGTGTTCGCGGACTACAACTGGGTTACAATAAACAGCTATATTCTTCCCAACCTTCTTCTCTTAATCCGAGTGCGTACCCGCTTTGACCCTAAAACTTTCTCTTCCCCCACACAGCTAATGGTATGGTCAGAGCTCCCGACTTCTCTGAGGGTGTGGAACCCCACAGTCTGAGTTGTCAACCTTCTTTTGGGTGTTAAGATATGGACGCCCTGTTTGGAACGTACCAATTACTTCATTGAACTCCAAGGCGCCAGCTTTGTTGTTGGCCGAATCTGCTTCGTGCCGTCTTATCCGGCACTGCAGCTGGCGTTCATGATGACCAGTGTTCACGATCGGACCAATACCATCTCGTCTTCCCTACCTCTCCTTATCAACTTGTTCCGATAGGTTCATTGACACTATAGGCATCACGGGGGCTTCAGCGTACTCTCGGTATGTATCTGAGTAGCCTAATTCAATCGCCCATTCATACCCATCTAGGACTACCCAGGCTCTCAAAACCTCAACTGGGTGTAACTCTGAGAGGTCTTAACGGAATCGCTTCATTCCACTTCTCGGAGTTACCCAGAGAGGCCCTTTCATAAATCCTGCGCACGTCATGCGCATGGACGGACGGCGACAACGTATACTTAGTTACAAGGAGTGTTCCAATTTCTCGTATTTCTTAGTAAAAAAGCAACTGCACAAGCTGCCAGTGTCAACTCACAGTGCGAACGCCGTGGCACCACGGTGGTAATTGCCTGTAGAGGTTCAGATTCATGCAGTCCCTTCTGAAAAGTCTTGTAATCCTCTTGGAAGTCGTTTGTGTCTAACACGAGGTCATTACTCAGGGCAATTTCTTCCGAATCGCCCTTCAAAGGTTACCCTCTCTTTATGTACCCCATCAAAATAACCATAAAAAACAAAATAAAATATTTAAACATAAAACCCAAACGTAAACAAATCCGAAATATATCATTCCCTTCTTGTACTCGACTTTGTAGGGTGAAAAACCTAACGCGTTTGCTGGGCCACGCTAGGAAAACCTTTTCCTTGTTGTTCAACATCTGCACGCTTTGGCATATCCGGATTCTCCCTATGAAAAGCCTCCACCAATTCAAGTGCATGCTCTAAGTGGTCTGGTGGTTCCCAAGTATTTTTATCTTCAGAGACGCCAGTCCACTTCACAAAGGACCGTAACTCCCGCATTGGTCGGTTCCGACCTCCCACGCGCCGGGTATTTGAGATGATTTCACTCTTCACGAATATTTCCATTTCCCATTCAAAATCTGAATTGATTTCTTCTAGCTCGCGGGAAGGTTGTTCCCTTGCTGGTCGATTGGATATTCGATAGGGTTCCAACAATGATACATGAAATATCGGATGGATCTTCTATCTAGGTGATATTTCTAGTTTGTAGGCACGTTCACCTCTTTGTTCCAATACCTTAAACGGGCAATTCAGCTCAGGGCTAAGCTGCTTCGAGGGTCGTTTGGTGCGTATGTTTTTTGCATTTAACATGACCAGGTCCCCGACCTTGATGTCTGGTTGCTGCTTAGCCTTGCAGTTGTAATATTTGCTCATATTTTCCCGCGTTTGGTCCAACGCTTCTCTGGCCTCTTGGTGTATTGTTTGCATCCACTGTGCGTATAGCTGGGCGCCATGATTTTGGGCTTCTCGTTCCTTTATCCATTCTGTTTGTGGATGGAATCCATAGTTTGCGTAGAAGGGTTACATGCCATGTGCGTTCGTTACAGAATTGTTGTAGGCATGCTCGGCTAGTGGTAACAGCTGGTACCAGTCCGTTTGGACATAATTGACAAAGTTTCTGAGGTATCCTTCCAGCACCTGGTTGGTCCTCTCAGTTTGTCCATCAGTTTGTGGGTGGTACGCAGTTGACACCTTTCGTTTTATCCCGTGAGTTTTGCATAGGAATTCCCAGAATTCTCCCGAAAGCTTTGCATCCATGACGGATATAATATCCGCTGGAAGTCTATGTAGCTTCCAGACTTCCCTCAAGAATACGTTTGCAACCTCCTTGGCAGTTGGATTACTTTCCTGACCTATGAAGTGAGCCATCTTTGTAAACCTATCCATGACGACCATAATTTGTGTTCTGCCTTGTGATTCTGGTAGTTGTGTTATGAAGTCAGTCGATATGGATGACCAGGCTGCGAATGGGACTTCTAGAGGCTGTAGCAGCCCGAACCGCGCAGGTCGTGGGGATTTATTATGTTAATATTCATCGCGTGACCGAACTTAGTCCTTTATCCACGCTGTCGCCCTTTCCAATAAAAGTCTCTGGTAACAATTTCCATAGTCCTCTCCTGTAATAAGTGTCCAGCTATCTTAGAGTTGTGGCAACCTTTGGCTATAGTTGTCTGCAGCTATTCATTGTCTGGAATGTATGAGGGATTCTTATAGTATCTTAGGCCTACAGTTACTGCCCAGTGACACGGTAGTGGTTTGCCCTCATTGGTTAACGTTTCCAATTCATGCTTGCGTTCCGACCAGTCCTGATCGTTCTGGCTTGCCTGTATGATGGTTTTTAATAATGTCTGGTCATATTTCCTAATATCAACCTTGGACATTGTAGAATTAGACATTAGGAGTTTCCCTTTATCTTGTCTTACTTGACTGTCAATTTCAACGAGAAACTCATTTTCGGCCAGGTCCGCTTGCACGTATGCAACCACTACCTGGGTCTTTGTTGCAGCTGATCGTCTGGGTGATACATCCGTGCTTCCAAAGCTGCCTTTGCCCCTTGCAGTTTCTGCTAGTCCGTCAACTTCTCTCACTTCCGCCATTGGGATGATCTCAAAGATCATTTATCCCCTTCGGTCCCATTTGCGAACCTGGCAATCTTAGTTTCCATGGTTCATTATGATCACCTCGACTTCTCCAGTGTAATCAGCGTCAATTACTCCTCCGCCAATGCTGATCCCAAATTTGGCGGCTATTCCACTGCGTGGTGCCAACCCTGAGTATGTTCCTTTTGGTAATTCGACGGAAATTCCAGTTTCCACCAACTTGTGTCACTTGGTGGGAATTATAAAGTCCTTTAGTGCATACAGGTCATGTCCGGCTGCTAGTCGAGACCCTTTTGTAGGAATTCGTGCTTTTGGAGTTAGTAACTTTATTCGCAAGGAATCAGTAGACTCTGTGTCATTTATTCTTTCCCCTCTCTCTGGCTGATTTATGTGCACCAGTGTGATTTAGGAGTGAGAAGGCATGAGTATTGAGTGTTGGCTATGCGCAGCTCCCGCCTCTGGACGGTACTGTGGCTGTCGGCTTAGTGCATCAGGCTTTCCGCCTCGTGTTCCCGGTCGGTAGACAAACTTGAAATTGTAGTTCCCTAGTTGCAGAGCCCATCGTATTTGCCACGGGTTCCATACCTTAGTGGTAAGAAAGTTCTGTAGGTTCTGGTGATCAGTGTAGACAGTTACTGGTTTTTCTGTTCCCACCAGATACTGTTTCCACTCTTTAAATTCTTCCAGAATCGCCAATAGTTCCATATCATCGATCTCATAATTTCGTTCATCTGGGTTTAGCTTCCATCAGTGGAAAGCCACTGGGTATAGCTTTTTCTCTTTAAACTGTGCGAGGACGCATCCTGATGCAAAATCGCCTGCATCTATTTCCATAATTGTTTCTCTGTCATGGTAGAAATGACAGAGTATAGGGGTGGAGATGAATCTTTTCTTAAGTTGTTCAAACGCCCCGTCTTGTTCCGGCCAGGAGCTGAATTTTCTGGGGTCGCCCTTCAACGTTTCAATTATTGGTTTGCAGATTTTGGAGAAATTCTTAATGAAATGTCAGTAAAAATTGGCAAAGCCAATGAATATTTGCACCTACTTGACCGACCTTGGTGAATTCCAATTTTTTATGCTTTCGACCTTTCTTTCACTCATTGTGACTCCATCAATTGCCACAATATACCCGAAGACTCCACTGTATTGACGTGAAAAACTGACTTGGTGGTTGATACCGCTAGATCATATTCATCCAAGCGAGAGAGTAGCTTCTTGACCAAGTCGAAGTGTTCTTTCTCGGTCTTGAATAAATTGGGATGATGTCTAGGTAGACCACCACTTCATGATCTAAAAATTCTAATAGAACTTTATTCATCATGGCCTGGAATGTGGCTGGCGCGTTTACCAGCCCGAATGGCATTACTTTGTATTCAAAGTGGCCGTATCGGGTCTGGAATGCAGCTTTCCACTCAACTCCTTCCTTTATCCTTAGTAGGTGATAGGCATCTTTTAGGTCGAGCTTAGTGAATATTTGGGCCCCAGCTACCCAGTCGCGTTGCACGCTCATTAGGGGTAACGGGTACTTGTTGGCTACCGCCAGCTTATTCAACTGTCGGTAGTCCACACATAGCCTCATAGAACCGTCAGGTTTGGGAACAAATAGAATTGGAGCCACTACTGGAGATTTGCTTTCCACCATTTTCCCTTGATCCTTCATTTTTTGCAGGTATTTGCTAAGCAAATCCAGCTGGAGGGCTGTAATAGGATATATCGGGCCCCATGGCGGTACCACACCAGGTATCAAGTCAATTGCGTGGTCCAACGTTCTTCTTCCTGCTAGTTTCTCTTCCGTTTCTGGTGCAAAAAGCCTCTTGAGGACATGGTATTCCTGAGGTATTCGCAGGATCTTTTTTGACTCGGGAGTGGGTGCCATTTCGTTTCTTCCCATATATCTTGCTTCTGGGTCGTATGCCATGGTCTCGTCCCATTCAAATGTCAAGTCTATGCCTTCATCATTAACATGACTTTGGCCTTTTTGGTCTTTAAATGTCTATTTTTGCACATCCTCGATGTGCCTTATGGGATGTTCTGTATGCCACCTTCCAACTGGGATAATAAGGTCATATTAGCCAGCATTGGCAATTTCGCAAGAGGTGGGAGATTGGTGTGCGTTGTTCCCGATCTCTAAGAGAATAGGATATGTGTAGTGTTTTCCCCCATTTGCTGATGTAGTTCCTTCAAAGGTGTAAATGTTCCAGTTATTTGAGCATGTGTGATATGGTAGGCGATGTTTATTAACCAACTCTTGGTTATATAAGAATATATTAGACCCTCAGTCTAATAGAACGCGAATCGGGATCCGTTCGCCCTTGGCTTCAATGGTTGCTTTGCCTTCTGGGCATGAATAATAAGGCGGGGCAGGTGGTTCAATTTTATTTCTTTTTTTAGGACTGCTAGGGGCCTGTGCAGGTCTTTTGTAGGACATTTTCATTGATGTGGTAACTTGGGTGTTTGTTACCATGCCGGCATGGTTTCAGCTATTTAAACATCCTCAGACAAACTAAAATCTCTGTCTTTGGTGTACTGGGCAGCCTACTACTAGCGGTCTTTACCCCTAGCCGAAGGGTTTCCATTCACCTGCCATTTGCGCTTCTCAGCCCACACTTTTGTCTTCAGTGGAGCCGTACTCGTATCCTTTTGACTATATCACTGTATTTGGACTCCGGGGATTCTTCACACATCGCCTCGTTTACCCCATGAGTCTATCGTAGAGATCCTGTCCACAATGCCGGAGTCCAGGTTCGTGACGGATTTACCGCGTTCCATTTAGCATGTAGACTGGATAGCCGTTATTACTCATTCTTTTCCACTTCATTTTGCTTGATAGCTGAGATCGTGTTCCGTTTAACCAAATATTCTGTTGTCCAGCCGACCTTTAATATATTTCGTTCCTGGAAGGCTTCTCACGATCCAGGCTGGACTGATTTCCCCTTGTCCTTCTTAAGAAGTCCCTAGTCAGCGCGGGTCTGCCCACTATTCCTTTGATCTCTTGTAAGGATTTAGGGCTTCATAAGGATATGGTTTTAGTTTACCGTCTTCCGTACTGAGGTCCGATATACATCAAATCTGGCGCTCCACTTTCTTCATTTTGAGTTTCAGTTTCCCAGAGTTAGTCCCAGACTACCACGAGCCGCCGTCCAACTTAATCGCTTCTTGCTCGCCCATCATTCTTAGGTCTGCGATACTCCCGTCGGACTGGATTGCTTTTCGTGACTCTCGCTTTGGTTTTGAGTTTCCCACGGAGAAACGTGGAATACCTGCTAGTAGGACCTTGTAGAGGTTGAGCCCCATGGTTGATTTCGCTTAAGGTAAGGGGTCCCTAACCGAGTACCCGGTCGCCGTCGCTGCCGGTGCCTGAAAACCTTTTTTAGGTTTCATCCATGTCGTCCAGTTCCCAAATCCTGGGCTGTTTGACTTGGTTAACCCTGGTCATGGGTTCTGGTTGCCCCTTAGTTATCTAGGGTCGTCGATAATTGGGTTTGAAATTTCCCCTTTCCCATCCTATAAACGATACTGGGGCCTGTTTTCTGCAGAATTTCCAAGTATGGTTAGCCAAAGTGCAAAGGGTGCTTTGATTGGTTTTCTTTCATTCTTCAATTTTGTCCTTAGAGATTCCTTTATGAGCTTCCACCCAATTTATATGCTCAACCTTCCCTCCAGAGGGGGCTTTTTTCCCTTTTTCCGCTTGTTTTTTGAATTTGTAGGCAGCCTTTTCAGCTGCCGTATAGGTTTTTCGTTTCTTATTTCCAATAGTGGTCTTGCTAGATTTTGATTCCTCCTCACACTTTTGTTTTCTGGAAGTCACTGTTTCCCGGGTCGTTTTGCCGGAAAAACCCTTATTGTTCCTTCAACGATTATTCCGCTTTAGTACCCCTGCGGACTGCTTTTATCCATTCTCAATCCAAATCATTATTTTCATCTGGTAGTGTACGGATGGCCTCGATCCGAAGTTACCGCTAAATTATGGTTCTCCAAGTGATGCCGGGTACTTCTGCCTCGATGTTGTGGTTTTCCATAGTAAGGAGAGACTTATCTATGTCCCCTGTATACCCATCCTTCTCCATCACGGCTAAGGCTGTTTGTGCCTTGTGCAGTAGCGAGAATCGTTCTGTTACTTCGGCCCGGAAAGTGATCCAGAAATCATAAACCTCATGTTTGGGGAATCCGTGGTCCCCGGTCATTTTCTTCCGATAGGTTATCATGAAAGGGGCTACCTTGGTGCCTTCCATTCTCCCTAACGCATACTTGATGTGCTCTTGATCGTTTTTCCATTCCCATGGGTTTCCCCCAAAGTGGTCCTCACAATTTAATAACCATACTTGCACATCCTGAGTAGGCTTATTCTCAAACTTGAATGGTGGATCCGCTGGCTGGCGGTTGGTCCTTGACAAGGCTTGCCCTAGTCGGTCTACCCATGCGTCCGCTTTGGATTCGAACTTACGGCCAGGCAAGGGTCTTCGGAATAGCTCACCACCTCGTTATGAGGGTCCAAATCCGTCTTCAGCACCAGGGTTATCATCTCCAGGATTGGGTGCATTCGCCAGAGGGGGCGGTGGTGGCGCCTTTCCGCTATTTCCCTTTCCATCCCCACGATCCACGGCCTTTCCATTGTCTCTACGGTGAATGAACCGGAACTCTTGCCTGCCCTCGGCCGTGGTTTGTTTTTCCAATCCCGTATTTTCCACTGGCTGTAGTGCCTCTGTTTCCTACACATTTGGTGGGTTTCTCGCAACTTGTAGTTGCACCAAAGTTTCATTCATTCGAGTCAACATTCAATTTAGTTGCTCAGATGGAGCATTCTGCCTGACTACATAGGCCTTCCTTTCTGCTCGCTCCTGTTCGAGGCGCTGGTGAAGTCCTCGTAACTCCTCTCTGCTTCTCTCATGTTCTTTCTGTGTGGCTACTTGTATTTGAAGGAGTTCTACCTTTTGTATCGCCAACGCCTGTTCTAGCTGGCGGTCAAGATCCAGCGACTCTTGTCCTGTTGTCCCAATGTTAGCATGAAGTTAGGTAGTGACCGCTTCTAGGTATGCAGCCCGTTCTTCTTATGCCCGCAACTTTGCCTCCAACCATTTGGTGGTTGCATCTGGAAGTGCGGCGGTTTCAGTTGCTAACATTTCAAGTCCCAAATTGACTTGCCTCAACTCTTCGCTAATCATTTGTTCCCCACAGGTTATCTGTTGAGCATGGTGCAGGAGTTGATTTGCCTGATCCTGAGCTTGACCTGATAGTTCACGGAAGGCCAGATGTTGCATATCAACTGATTCCTGGAGGGTACCGTCAAAACAGCTTATTACCTGGCCTAGGTATTCCGCTAATCTTTCCATTCCTGGATTTCTGGCGTCGGGGGGACGGGGAGGGCTTAATCGACTCCTGGGGCTGACTTTCTGCCTCCACTTGGCTGTGACAGGTGGTGGAGTGCCAAAGGTGACCAGGAGCGTCCAGGGGCATGGTCGCTTCCAACTACAGAAAGTTCTTCTATGTCAGACATGGATTGGTACGTTTCGACAGTCAATTTGCATGCCATCTCGTTCTATTGGGACTCTGGATGTTTTCCAAATTTCCAATGACATGGGGTGAAGGAGAGGGAGGTAAAGCTGAAAGAACTGGAGCTTCCTTCCACTTCAGTATCGTAGTCTTGAAATGGCTTCCCCAGGAAGGTGGGGCTGTAAAAGTGTTCGTAGATTTGTTGGAAATCTGATTCAGACGGGACGAGTAATGGATCGGTGAACCAGGATGGTTCCAGAGCACTGTAGAATTGTATTTCAGGGAGGGAGTTTTCAAGTATTTCTTCGAAAGAGAAGATGTATTTTAAAGGACGTGGTTTGAGCAGCAGCTCGTCGAGGAGGGTGGTATCAGCTGTGAGCTTGTGTGATTCCTGAGGCATGACTTGGAGGTGTCCAGTAGTCATGTAAAGAGTCTTGGTAATAAGGAGAAATATTAATATACTGTTAAGGGTAGTCGATTCTAAGGGCAAGGGAATAAGACTAGGCTTAAATCTTGCTACGTAAACGGAGATTGTCACGGAAGGCACGTAGGCAAATATCTTTAGAGTAAAACATATGATATTGATAAGATCTCTTTTCCCTTGCTTGACGATTGCAAAAGCTAGGAAGGCACTACGATATTTATATCTCACGTCTGAGTGTTCGCGGACTACAACTGGGTTACATAAATGCAGTTATTTTATGCCCTACCTTCATCTCTTAATCCGAGAGCGAACCCGATTTGACCCTGAAACTTTCTCTTCCCCGACACAGCTAATGGTATGATCAGAGCTCCTGACTTCTCTGTGGGTGTGGAACCCCTCAGTCTGAGTTGTCAACCTTCTTTCGGCTGTTAAGATATGGCCTCCCAGTTTCGAACGTACCAATAACTTCTTAGAACTCCAAGGGGCCGGCTTGGTTGTGGGCCGTATCTGCTTCGTGGCGTCTTATGCGGCTCTGCAGCTGGCTTTCTGGATGACATGAGTTCACGATCGGGCCAATACCTTCCCGTCTTCACTACCTCTCCTTATCAACTTGTTCCGTTAGGTTCCTGGACCCTATCGGCATCACGGGGGCGTCAGCGTACTCTAGGTGTGTATCGGGTTGGCCTACTTCAATCGCACATTCATACGAATCTAGGACTACCTGGCCTCTCTTACCTTAATCTGTGTGTAACTCCGTGAGCTCTTGACGGAATCGCTTTGTTCCACTTCTCAGACATAGCCAGTGAGGCCCTCTTAGTTACCCTGCGGACGGCATCCGGTCAGTAGGACGGCGACGACGTATTCGGGGTTACAAGATGTGTTCCTTTTTCTTGTTTTTCTTAGTAAATCAGCAACTACTCAAGTTGCCAGTGTTGACTCCCAGGGCGAACGCCAGGGCCACAGGGGGGTAATTGCCTATAGAGGTTCAGATTTATGTAGTCCCTGCTGAAGAGTCATGTAATCTCTTAGGAGTCGTTTGTGCCTAACAGCAGGTCCCTCCTCTGTGAGGTTTCTCCCGAATCGCTTTTTCAAAGATTACCCTCTCTTGAGGTACCCCATCAAAATAACAACAAAACACAAAATAAAATTTTAACAATAAAACCACAACTTAAACAATTCTGAAATTTATCAGTCCCTTCTTGAAATCGACTTGGTAGGTTGAAAATCCTAACACCTTTGCTTTGCCACGCTAGGAAAACCTTTTCCTTGTTATTCAATATCTGCCTGCTTTGGCATATCCGGATTCTCCCTATGAAACGCCTCCACCAAATCCTGTGCATGCATTAAGGGTTCTGTTGGTTCCCAAGTATTTTCATCATCAGAGCAGCCAGTCCACTTCACAAAGTACCGGAACTCCCGCATTGGTGGGTTCCGACCTCCCACGCACCGGGTATAAGAGATTATTTCACTCACCAGGATTCTTTCGATTTCCCATTCAAAATCTAAATTGATTTCTTCTAGCCGGCGGCGAGCTTGTTCCCTTGCTCGTCGCTTGGATGTTCGATAGGGTTCCAACAATGATACATGAAATATCGGATGGATCTTACATCTTGGTGATATTTCTAGTTTGTAGGCACGTTCGCCTCTTGTTTCCAATACCTTAAAAGTGCCATGCAGCTTTGGGCTAAGCTTCTTCTAGGGTCGTTTGGTGCGTATGTTTTTTGCTTTTAACATAACCATGTCCCCAACCTTGATGTCTGGTTGCTGCTTAGCCTTGCGGTTGTAATATTTGCTCATCTTTTCCCCCGTTTGTTCCTACACTTCTCTGGCCTGTTGGTGTATTGTTTTCAAATAGGAGAATTCTAGGAGCTTTAAAACCTTCACCAATTGCAGCTCTGGAGATTGAATCCTGTACCCTTCCTGTTCCCTTAAGACTTGATAGACTTTGCCTGCGATATGCTTATAGGGTCTTACACATACTACCAGATCATCCAGTTAGACAAAGAGCACCCTCCTCATATACTTCAACAATACAGGAATCTTGCACTCCAAGATCAGATTCTCCAACCACCTCAGATTCAGACAGTTCACTATCTTCAAGGTATATACCCAGATATGACTCCCCCTTTGACCAGCAACTGGAACCATATGGGAAGGTGAATCCAGACTGGAGAATCTTATATTCTCCACAAGCTAAGTTTCCTACGCAACTGATTAGAGTTTTGAACACCTTAAGTAACTACCTCCCAGCAGGCAAGCAACTTGAACAACAGAATCAATTTATTCAACCACCATGGCAGACCAACCTTCCCAATCAGAATTCCAGATTACACATTACCATCAGCTCTCAACACAAAGACACAGCTGCCAGACAACACAAAATCCTTTTTAACAAGATCAACAACCGAGGCAACCTTATTCTCTACACAGATGGCAGTGAACTGTTGCGTGGAGCAGTAGGAGCAGGAGTGGTAATGATGCATGATGGGAAGGTTGTGGGCAGATGGAGAGTGCTACTTGGGAAGTACATGAAGGTTTAGGATGAGGAATTGGTAGGTATTGCCAGAGAACCCACAGAAGCCAGCAGGACCAGCCTATCTTTCAAGCACATCTGGATCTTTAGAGACAACCAAGCAGCAATCACCAAATCCTTTAGACTTTCAACCTATCTTGACCAAAAGATTTCTCTGCAGATTCAAAGGATTAGTATTGATTTACTCTATTCAGACCTGGACTTACAGCTTCATCTACATTGGGTTCCAGGGCTACAGGTATCAAGGGTAATGATGAAGCTGATCTTCTTGCCAAACAAGCAGCTGAGTATCCCCAACCTACACAAGAGAATTATCTCTCAATGACCAAGTTGAAAATTCAGATTAAGTAGTCGGCCCTTACTGCCTGGCACCATTATTGGACACAACTGCCAGATGCTAGAAAGTGTTAGGCACAAACGACTCCCCTGAGGAATACATGACTTTTCAGAAGGGACTGCATGAACCTGAACCTCTACCGGCAATTACCCCCATGCGGCCCCGGCCTACGCCCTGTGAATCGACAGTGGCACCTTGTGCAGTTGCTCATGAACTAAGAAAAGTGTGAAATTGGAACACATATCGTAACTCCGTATACGTCGTCGCCGTTGTAAGACCGGATGCCGTGCGCACGGTATATGAGAGGGCCTCTCAGGCTACGTCTTGGAACTGGAAGGAAGCGATTCCGTCAAGAACCAGTGGAGTTACACTCAGATGAAGTTTAGAGAGCCCAGGTAGTCCTAGATGGGTTTGAATGCGCGATTGAAGTAGGCTATTGCGATTCACACCGTGAGTACGCTGACGCCCCCGTGATGCCTAGATGGTCAAGGAACCTATCAGAACAAGTTGATAAGGAGAGGCAGTGAAGATAAGAAGGTATTGGCCCGATCGTGAACACTAGTCATCCTGAAAGCCAGCTGCAGAGCAGGATAAGATGGCACGAAGCATATTCGGCCAACAACCAAGCTGGCCCCTAGTAGTTCTAAGAAATTATTGGTACGTTCTGAACTGGGCGGCCATATTTAAACAGCCGAAAGAAGGTTGACAACTCAGACTAACGGGGTCCACACGCTCTGAGAAGTCAGCAGCTCTGATCATACCATTAGCTGTGTGGGAGAGGAGAAAGTTTCAGGGTCAAAGCGGGTTCGCTCCCGGAATAAGAGACGAAGGTTGGGAAGAAAATACCTGTTTATATGTAACCCAGTTGTAGTCTGTGAACACTCAGATGCGGGATATATATATCAAAGTGCCTCCCGAGCTTTAGCCATCATCAAGCAACAGAGAAGAGATCTTATCAATATCATAAGTTTTACACAAAAATCTTTACCTACGAGCCTTCCTAGACAATCTCCGTTAACGAAGAAAGATTTAAGCTAGTCCGCTTCCCTTGCCCTTAGAATCTGCTACCCTTAACAGAAAGGGCAGACACTTTAGGTCGATCCAGTTCCACCTTCCCAAACTCTTACCACCACCACACTTCTACCAGCTCTCCAAACATCACCTTCCAACAGTCACTCAACTCAGACTTGGCCATGGATACTTTAAATCTTATCTTTCAAGATTGGATGAGAATATTCAAACCAGTTGCCCATGTGAGTGACAAAGACCAGCACCCCAGACACCAGAATACATCTTTCTTTACTGCAACAAATATCAACCATACAGACACCTCCTTAGACAAGTTGCGCACAACTTCCACCTTCCAGATGTGCTTGGATCCAAGGCTCGCCTAATGGCTGTGGGAAGGTTAGTGGCAGAGTATGGTGCAGCAACCAGACATGACTACTTGGGGACTCTAGAAGGATATGAGTGTTCTGGCAATGGAAGAAGAGGGGAGGAGGAAGAGGAGAGGGAAGAGGAGGGATTAGTAGAAGGAGATGAAAGGGAGAGGAGAGAGGAGGCCAGAGGGTTGGAATGGAGGCAGGAAGGAGGTGTTGTAGAGGAATAGGATGGAACTTGCAGGAGGCTCACTGAGAAGTAGACAAAATGATTTAGGAGATTCAATTTGGGACCAGTAGTGGGAGGTACTACACTAATGTACTTTTCCAGCTTCATAGCCTTAGGCTCTACAAGCTTAATGATTTATAATAATAATAATCCAGAATCTTTTCCTGTCCAAAGTGTCCAGCTACCTTAGAGTCGTGGAAACCTCTTGCTATAGCTGTCTGCAACTGTTGGTTGTCAGGAATGTATAAGCGATTCTTATAGTATATCAGTCCTACAGTTACTGCCCAGTGACGCGGTAGTGGTTTGCCCTCTTTTGGTTAACGTTTCCAAATCTCGCTTGCGCCCCTGCTAGTTATGCTCATTCGGCCTGCCTCTTTGATAGTTTTTCATAATGTCTGGTCATATATGATAATATCAACCTTGGACATTATAGCATTAGACATTAGGAGTATCCCTTTGCCTTGTCTTGCTTGATGGTCTATTTCATCAAGAAACTCATTTTCGGCCTGGTCCGCTTGCAAGTATGCAACCACTAACTGGGTCTTTGTTGAGCTGATCGTCAGGGTGATACATCCGTGCTTCCAAATCCGCCTTGGCCCCTCGCAGTTGCGGCTAGTTCGTCCACTTTTCTCACTTCCGCTATGTGTATGTTCTCAATGATCATTTGTACCATTTGGTCCCCTTTGCGAACCTGGCAATCATGATTTCCAGGTTTCATTATGATAACCTTGACTTCTCCAGTGTAATCAGTGTCGATTACTCCTCCACCAATGCTGATCCCAATTTTGGCAGCCAGTCCACTGAGTGGTGCCCACCGTGCGTATGTTTCTTTTGGTAATTTGACGAAAATTCTAGTTTCCACCAACCCTTGTCCCTTGGCCGCAATTATTAAGTCCTCTAGTGCGTACAGGTCATGTCCGGCTGCTAGTTAAGACCCTTTTGTAGGCATTTGTGCTTTTGGAGTTAGCAATTTTATTTGAAAGGAATCAGTAGACTCGGTACCATTTCTTCTTTCCTCTCTTTCTGTTAAGGGTAGCCGATTCTAAGGTCAAGCGAATCAGGCTAGGCCTAAGAAATCAAATTGTAGACGGAGATTGTCTAGGAAGGCTCAAGATTTCAAGGTAGAACGTATGATATTGATAAGATCTCTTCTCCGTTGCTTGATGAGGTGTAAAGCTCGGGAGGCACTTCGATATTTATATCCCGCGTCTGAGTGTTCGCGGACTACATCAGATCTACCTATAACCATGTATCTTCTGACTAATTCCTCACTCCGTATTCTAGAGCGAACCCCCTTTGACCCTGAAAAATCTCTTCCCCGCACAGCTAATGGTGTGATCAGAGCTCTCCTTTCTCCGATGGTGGGTGGGCCCACACGGTTAGAGATGGTTTACCTTCGTTCTGCTGTATAAACTATGACCGTCCAGTTTGGAATCTGCCAATAGTTTCCTAGAACACCAAGGGGCCAACTTGGTTGTCGACCAAATCCGCTTCGTGCCGTGATATCCG
>QFET01007290.1:0-33121 GCA_003316355.1 Tuber calosporum | reverse complement strand
AAGTTGCAGAATCCCATAAATCTTTGGATATCGGTTTTGTTCTTCGGAATTGCCCATTCTCATATGGCTGCCGTCTTGATCGGATCCTTTCGGACTCCTTCTTGGTCAATAATACATCCTAAGTATTCCACTTCTGTCTTGTGGAATTCACACTTAGTTGGCTTGATTCTCATTCCGGATTTTCCAATCGCTTCCAGGATCTTTCCCACGTCTTTCTGGTGCTGCTCAATTGTTTCTGAGTACACCAGTACGTTATCCAAATATACTATGCAGCATATGTCCAAGAATCGGTGTAACGTTTGATTGATCCATCTCTGGAATGTTGCCGGTGCATTGGTCAAGCCGAATGGCATTACCAAGTATTCGTAGGTACCGTATCGTGTCGCGAATGTCGTTTTCCATTCGCCTCCTTTCTTGATCCGCACATTGTGGTATGCATCTTTAATATCCAGTTTCGTAAAGTATCGGGCGCTATTAAGCCTATCCAAGGCTTCGCCGATGAGTGGGAGTGGGTACCGATCTTTTTTCGTGACTTCCTTAAGTCCTCGGTAATCCACACATAGTTGTAATTTTCAGTCCTTCTTTTTGACGAAAAGGATGGGTGCTCCTGTTTCCGCGAAGGAGTCTCGTATCCATCCCCTTTCCAGATTCTGTTTCAAATAGCTTCTCAATTCTTCCAGTTCCGCCGCTCCTAGTGGATATAACCTCTTTGCTGGGATTGTCTTTCCTTTTTCTAGGTTAATCTCGTGGTCCACTCCTTCTCTGTAAGGCGGTAACGTGGTCTTTTCTTTCTCTTCTAAGAGATCCAGGTATTGGCGATATACCTCTGGTATCATCTGTTCCAAGGGTTCTTTCCCTTGGTACTTTTTGGCCTTAATAGCCAGCTCGGTACTGACATTCATTGCCTTCAAAACGCATTGGCCGTCCTCCTGGTTCCACTTGAGAATGCCAGTGATTTCTCCTCTTTTGTAGAACTTCTCAAAGGCTTGGGCCGTGATCTCGCAGATCTCTATTCGTTTCTGGTCCGTTTTTGTTTCTTCCCGGGCCCGTTCAGATTCGTTTCTGTCCTGGTCTCTTTGGTGGTCCGTACTTCCGAATCCTTTGTCTTCTCGTTCAGTCTTTGCAAGTTCTTCAACTTCCTTGCATTCCACGTCCAGGTATCTTTCGCATATCAATTGCGCTATCCTGTCACCGGAGTTGACTGTGTAGTCTTCGTCCCCTAGGTTCACCATTATTACCTTCAGTTCACCTGTATAATCCGCATCTATTACACCCGCGTTGGTTGTAAGCCTGTTCTTGACTGCTAAGCCGCTTCTTGGTGCAATGCGCCCATAAGTGCCTTGTGGTAATCCGATGGCTATTCCGGTTCGGAAGACTTCTTGCCCTTTGGCTCGTATCGTTGCTCTTTCGCTAGCGTACAGGTCGTGTCCTGCCGCCCTCAGTGAGCCTCTCGTAGGCATCGTTGCCTCTTTAGTCAACTTTTTGACTAGGATCTGTTTATCCGTTTTTGCCTGAACCGTTGAGAACTTCATATCTAAGTTCTCCTCCTGGGCTTCCGCTTCTGGGACTGTAAAGACCCTCGGTGACTCTTTTAAACACCAGGTCGTGCATCTCTCACTATCAAACGTGATGGTCCCCTTTCCCCAATCAATCGAGGGGCTGTGTTCTCTCAACCATGGCATTCCAAGAACTGCTTCATGGTTTTGTAAATTTGCCACTTGGAAGGTAATCATTTCCCTATGGCTACCGATGTCCATAGGTACTGTCGTCATATGAGTAACTGGACCTATCGCGCTGAGTTTGCCGTCCACCAGGTAAATTTCTCGTTGTTGTTTGGCTTTCGCCATAGGCATGCCGTACTTTTCGCATACCTCCTTATCAATAAAGTCCTCAGTTGCTCCTGAGTCAATCATTCCGTTGATGCTGATAATCTCGTTTCTGCCATGTAGTCGCATTTTGACCATGACATGGTCATTTTCGTGTTCCAGTGATTCCGTGTTATTTAGTGCCGCGTAGAAGTTTCGTATCTCGATGGGTTTCTTTTTCCCCTTGTCCCGCAGACTATCGCTTACTGGGGACCGTCGTCTTTTTCCTCTTCGTTCTTTTCGCTTTCGAGATCCATTTCGCGGATTGCAGGTCTTTGTTTCCATCGTGGGTTTTGAACCCTACTGACTGTCTTCGCCGGGTATTCTTGCTCATCTCTTGGGTTGGTGCAGTTTCTCATCATGTGTCCTGGTTTCGCACATGCCATACACAGATTGTTGTTTCTTATTCTCCAATATTCGGTCTTTGATATGTTAAGAGCTTGTCTTCGCCTAGTCGCGTCTAGGTCCATTCGATCTCCTCGAGACTCCTGTAGCCGTTGGGTCTTGAAGGTGCCGCCGTAGTTTCGGACGTTGTCGTATGTTTTGGTTTTTGACCTTCCTTGCACGTGTTTGATAACGTCCAAGCGGTTTTCCTGATTAATGGCCCATACCGCCATTTCCTCAGTCGTCGTGAAGTCTTGAGCCCTCATGGCCCATGCGTTCTGAATTTCTTCGTGTAAGCCCCTCAGGAAGGCCCTTCCCAAGGTTGCTTCGTCGTATTCTGCCTCCGTTGCCAATAGTCGTAACTCGTTCCTAAAATCAGTCACGTTCTGGCTCCCTTGCTTGATTTTCTCGATTTTATTTCTTGCTGTTTCCCTAGGATCCACGTCGCCGAATTGAATGCGTAGAGTGGCTTGAAATTCTGCCCAGTTATTCCATGTGGCTGGGGTTTTTCCTTCCACATATGGCGTAATCCATTTGCCTGCAGGTTCTCTCAGTAGGGATTTGGCGAAGTCCACTTTTAATCCGTCTTCGTTTTCCCCCCATCCTAGTGCTGTGTAGTACATTGCAAGTTGGACTAGCCATGCTCGCAGTTTGGTACGGTCGCCTGTAAATTTATCCGGGGTTTTGATTTTTGGACTCCGCACAGTCTGTTCCTGTCGATTATCCTGAACCGTTCTGATCAACTCCTGCAGTTGTTCTCTCGTGAGAGTTATCATGTCCGCTGGTCCTGCTACCCCCGACATTCTGTGTATTGGGGATGCTCCTGAGCTTACAGACCCTGATCTTGATCTTGCTTCCAGGGTGACCGGGCTTGGAGGTCTTGGGGATCCTTCTCGCGATATATCGCTTAAGGCTTGTCCAAGTTCCGCTTGTAGTCCTAGGAAAGTCTGTGGGTCGTTGAAGTCTGGTACTTCTGTATCTGTAGGTTAATCCGTTTTGTATTCGTTAAGTGTCGCAAAAGACGCAACCAAAAGTTACAAACCTTTCCCTAGTCTGCCGGACAAGGCACACTATCTTCTTTAACAGCAACAGGTAACGATACGTACCGCTCGTCTCACCGCTTCTTCAGATCTCGTAGCCTTATATCGCCTAGGGACGCTGAGTCCTTTCACTCCTAGCCCGTGCGACTGCTCTTTAGCGATAGGTTTCTCAAATCACCTTTCAGTCAGTGATATAAACAGATAGTCGTAATAAGAATAAAGTATTGATTGAACTAATAGATAAAATATAACATAGGATGTAACTTAGGTGGTTGCGTGAAGAGCTAGCTATCTGTGTCTGTGACCCTCCTTATATAGGCGCTCTTCCCACAACCCTAACCCTACGGACTTTTACTAAGAGTCCCCTCTTTACTATGACTGTCGTGTGAGTCATAGTATAACAAACGTCCTATGACTCACAATTTGAGTCATAGTATACAATCCCCCTCATATCCAATTTCCATAAAAGATCATGTGCGCTAATCGCGTCACATGCGTGAAACCCCTGACTCATACTTGTAGTCAGGTGCGAAAGTCATAACATTATAATCATAAATGATCTCACAAATCGTGAGTCATGTGAAACATTCCCTATTGCTAAGTCACGATTTGTGACACTAACCCACTTAGGGAGTCAAACCTTGCAGCTGCGTCAAGTAGGGTAACCCAGTTAGACAGGGTAACCCCATCCCACAGTCAAACAGTGTAACTTGTAAGACAAGCTAACCAAGGATTGGCAGAAGAACAAGAGAAGTTTAAAGTGGCTTCCAGGCCTTGTACAATGGGGTACTGTATAGGTTTATAGTCTCCGCGGCAATTGGAAACAATTCAGATGTTACACATATTGTTGCATGTATATAACTGAGTGTTATGCGGACTTCCTTCACAATTAGTATCACAATTAGGCCTAGTTTCCAGACCATGGTCTCTGCATATGTGAAGAGTAATGACATGTTACCTTACTCTAATATTACAGGTAACATGAAACTCTTCACGAGTTAGCCCAAGGTGATTTAGGATCTTTTGGCAACCTAATACCCAACCTTGGCCCCATCATGGCAATTACAGTCATCCTAGTTAAGTACTAAATGTGATAAATCACTAGCAAAATCATGGGGATAAAGGGTGTAATGTAGGACTTTATATATTACAGCCCCCAATTTGACCAGATGCTGTCCACTGGATATGTATATTTGTTGGCGATGGCCTACCAGGGCAGGTTGTTACAATTGACAGTAGTATGCGATCTGAGGCCATTCTGGGTCACTTATATCCTGAAATGTGGATACCCAGTAGGAAGATGAATGCAAACATTGCCAGGGCACTAAAGACTAAAAGTAATGTTCCCAGAAGGTAGAGATATAGATGATTGTATGAAAGGACTAAACTTTATATCGTTAACACTGAGTATCCCTAAAGTCAAGTTCTAGTTTAGAGAAACATTCTTAATCGAAGTTGAGTACCGATTGAACCACTTAAGTCGAACTATAACTACCTAGGACACATATACCTACTCCGACCATAATTGAGGACCCTTCTTCAGTCAGGGTTAATTAACTCCAAGGTCCCTCACGGTCAGCTTTAGGAGTTTATAGATCGCTCAGATTAGCCACGTCCAGTAATCTGCATAGCTTTCAGTAATGCATCTCACATGTGTCTACAGGAGAGAAAGACCTTTCAGATCTAAGTCTTGTAAGTGGCTGACTGTCAAGTTGAGATGATACTCCTTTTCTCAGTTAAGACTGTGTTGCCCAGTGGCACTTTCATCTATATAAAGTCAGGAGGAAACCTGGTCTACTTGGCTAATAGGCAACTAGTCCAGTAACAACTTAGCTCCCGTGGTGAGTAAGACTACTATGTTGGCTAAATAGGCGCTACTAATAGCCTATGGTTCATTAACTCCCTCAAACATGATGAGACAAAATGCCCTGCAAGTCCAGTAATGTGCATGAGTAATCGTATAGTCCTAGACCATTATTGCATAACTAGTTGACTTTTGTCCATACATACTTCTCTATCTCCCCAGCTCCCACAGGAGCTATCTGAAAGACTCCCATGCCTCCCACAGGGATATCGGGTAGCTATAGTAGCTTCACAGTGCCTGTAGGTATCATTTATACAAACCTAGCCAGATCGGCATTCGCCCACACCTTTATATACTGTGTGTGGAACGCATCAGTTCGGTTGAATAGCAGTGATATATATCATGTTACATGTTTCCCTTTGCCCATAGAATATTGATATTCTCTTATCAATAGTATAGCCTAAGTATGATGATTTAAATTGCGAACGGTCGTGTGGGAGGAGCATATTAAGCTACCGAAACATTACAACTAGCATTAGGATGACTGTTGTAGAGTTTTGCGTTTCGTTTACAGTTAGGCAAGGGTAACTAATGATCAGTCTTCGCATACAGGGAGTTCTAACTAGGGTAACTTGCAATTATTATTGCCTAAATCGCACAGGAAGTCCAAGTAAGGACCATTTACAAATGTGGAAGCACTCATATATCCTCTACATCGTTTACCCTTGCGCCTTAGACCATTATGGCATTGGTAATGAGGATGTGTGAGGCCCGATAGCACCCAACTCGCTTACCCTCTTCATTGATTTCCTAGTTACCCTGCCTAACCAGTTACCCAGTCTAACTATTGCAGTTGGTCACCCTACCTAACTCTGGTCCCAGGTTACCTAGTCTAAGTGGGTTGCCCTAGCTAACCTTAGGTGTGGGTTACATTGGGTAACTTTACCCCTGAGTTACCAGGGCTATGCAGGTAACACTTCATAGTTATAGATCCAGGTTACCCAAGGTCGCCCTGCTACCGTACCCAACTGAGTGCCTAAATAACCTTGCTTAATCTTGGTACCAATTGTGATCACGTCAGTTTTGCACATGTTCTGAACCATTCCTCTCCACGTCAAGTCAGGACCACTGGCTTGCCTGCGGTTTGATAACCTATAACAACAGATCTAGGGTCATTACATATCCCTATGGGAGGTATAAGAGCCCTTCAGAATAGCCCTTAGCCAGTCGGATACTCCGGGCATGATGTATAGACAAAACACTACTATATTAGCAACACTTGTCCCGCCGTTATGTCATCCAGGAGATATATTACCACACTCGTGAGGTGTTCAGGGTCATCACAGTTGAGGTAGTCTCAGAATGGTTGGCTATGGCTTGACCCCATTTATAGAACTTAGTAGCAACCCTTGCCAGGGGAGAGACACAGTTACAAGAAATGCTCTCAATTGGCCAAGTAGGCCAAATTGAGTGCATTGCTTGCTTAGACAATAATGCTGTAGAGCGACTAAGTCTCAATACTCTGTATGCGAGTCAGTGGGAACGTCAATTGGCTATTTAAAAGATGGCGATTACAAAGGGTTTTCCCTCGTGCAGATATTAATATATTGCAATAATTAAGACCTTTCCGCTTGAACAAAATCATCTCACCTCAGCGACACACAAACTTAGAAGTCAATTGCGGAATAGTTATGTATCGAATATACAATACTGCAAGAAGGATGGTCTTTTAGGCTTAGAGTCTTGATGGGTGTCAAGGGCTCTATATGTCTACTTAATTGAACTCGTACAGCACTTTACACTAATAAACCAACTATCCTATCAAGGTAAAACTTGAATTGAGGGAAGCTATGGCTTATTGATATTAAATATTGCTACTTGATAAATTTATTTTATCTTTACCATAGGTAAACATTGCTTTGGGTCAGTTGGTGCTGTCCCAACCGTAGGATCAATAGTCCTAAATGGTACCCCTGTTACAGCAGCACTTTCGACCCTGATCCAGGGAATATTCTCAGCATTTTCCTCCTTACTGTGATTGTAACAGACCCCTAGTCAGCTTTTATGAAGAAAGCCTTTTAGCAGGAGTAGAATGCACAATATAACCTCATCCGGAATAATTGTGCTTGTATAAGGAATGATAAATTGCCGTAGTATGAAGTGGACTTCATAGTCCTCCCCCACCAAGGTTTAAGAATGCAAGTAGGAATCATTGTATGCTTCAATATTTTTAAACTCTTGTAGTCCAGTAGCCTATAAGTGATGCAATACTTGAAGGCATTATATATTCACAGTCTAGATAAATTGTATAACCACACTTGAAATCAAACCTATTCTACTCAACTCCCCTTTTCAACTCATTAAGTATTATTGAGTGCGGTGGTATTATCTAAGGCAATTCCTACTGTTTATCCAAGAATTGGTGATCATGAACTAAGTAACTGAATCGCAAGTGTAAGCACTAAGGTAGATATCCTATAGGATATAGAGAGTAGGATAAGTTTCATTATGCCGTTTAAAGTGTGGAATAATTGATAGAATATAATATGATAGAGAGGCTACTTTAAAACAGAAGATAATTTCCAATACAGTAGTTGCAAAAATGAAATAGTACAGGCATGGATATAAACTAGTATTGTAACAGAATTCCACTATGTTTCTTCTATTACTACTGACTTGAACTTGGTTATTACATATTTGGAATTATACCTTATAAGCACTACAATTTGGTTGTACTGTCATACTTGGTTATGACTTCCTAACTTGTTATAATTTCCTTGGTTCTGGTATCATTACCGCGTTAATATTTCTACTGATTGTGGTATCTCTCTCCTTCTACTATACATACAGACTTGCTATAGTATTAGAGATAACTAGTCTGTACTTTTTTGGATTCAATTTCGTGTTTTGTTAGCTCGATATAGTATCTTGTGAAACCCCTCTCTTCACAATATGGTTACATTATTATGCTGCCTCTGTTTGCATATTTTTGGACTAGATGTTGCCCTTTTGTTAAGTTTTCCATGCTACAATCTTTTGTATTTAAGGAGCCTGAAATCCCTTTAGGATGTGGACTCACCTGTCTCACAGGATGTTTATCTTTAATAATATAAGTTTAATGGGAACTCTATTAGTTGTATTCCTTTAATCTTGTTTATTGAAGAGCTATTCATCAACACTTCCCCCCTATCTAAACAGTATACTTAGAGGCACCTGGAGATTCTCGAGATAGCCAGAAGTAGGATTCATTTTTTGTCCTAAAGCCAAGTATACCCTTCATGTGCAGCTGAGAACAGATCACTATTTGCCTCCCTTGAACCTGTAGTACTAGTCCACATCCATGTGGTCCAAATGTTCTTGAAAAATGTTCTGGCGATACCAGCTCACCTTGGAGATTAAGAATTTGACTTCCAAGGGATATAAAAAGGTACTTCACTAGAGGATGGATAGCATCCTCACATGACTACAATCTTAGGCCTCAGTACCCCCACCAGTACCACTATCAGAGCATTCAGATCTTACATCACCAGATAACTGTACCCGCAAAAGTAGAGGACTAAGATCAAGCTCAAGCTCCATACCAAGCCAAAGACAAACAGCAAGACCATGCCAATGTCTAACAACAAGTCCAAGAACATTCTATCAAGAAGTCCAATTCAAGAAACAACCAAACTTAGGACCAGAGTCTCATTTCAGTCCTTAGGACACTCCTGAACTTGTAGCTCCAGCTTCACCAGTTAGACCGTCTAGTCTACCAAGAGAATCAAGCCATGAACTAGGCGATTTACTAAGTCTACCAAGATAACCTTGTCTACCCTGTCTACTAATCAATAAAAGCACTACACCCATCGCCATGTCAGTCCCAACTGAGGGTAATTATTGTCCTATGTAGCTAGTAATATTTACCTTTATAAGAGAAGGAAAAGATCGAGACCTAATGAGAATAAAGTCATAGGTCAACAGACTCGCTTGATACAACGGCAGCTTTGGCAAAACTGATGATGGTACATGAGCCCTACAATCTTAGGAGGCTATTGCATAGAGAGAGCTTTTAATAAATGTACCCAATTGACACATCCAAAGGTGACCCTACAGTTCCATGACTCAAATCTAAATCTGAGGCCTCCTTTATTCCTTCCATATCTACAGATACCATTTATGAATTATGGCTGTAGGTCAAGTAAACTAGTAGCAGAAAAATACTATAGATTACAAAAAACTGAATCAGGCTTGAAAGCTAGAGAGAGAGTCTCACCAGCGGAACAATTGCAGACTATTCAGCGTAGCAAATACTAACTAGTACCATGCTTAATTGTGATCAAGGGATAGGTTAATTTACATATCTCTTGCTACACCTCCTTTGACAAGCTAGTTAATATTGCGGGAGCGTATGATGCGATTGCCCATTCAACTGGACTAAATGTGTTCCGAAAAGGTCAAGGAATGCAAGCTTTAATGGAGTTTCTTAACAAGCACCTAAGAGCCCAGAAACATCACCTAGTTAAATCAACTATAATTCTATAATAACATCTCCCAGTATTCAAGAATGGTCCATTCAGAGAGGTATCAGCGAAGGAGAGACAATGACTAATACTATTGTGGAAAATATAGACACTACTCAGATAACTGTTTGGAGAAGAAGAAAAATCGAAGTACTTAGTAGTAAGGAACTGAAGGCCCTGCCTGATCTATAAGACCCCAGAATGTCAGAATAACATACTAAACTCTTGAGATGATCTGTAACCTACTCCCAAGTATCTCGAGAATCCCAAAGGGACTCTGAAGATACTATTAGGATAGGGGAAGAAGCGTGGATGGATAGGTCTTCAATAGACACTGTAAAAGGTATGGAACTGCTCTAGTTACCGATCCACTGGTAGTATTAAAGATGATAGTCCCGGGAGGCTTGAGAGTCCGAATCCTTAAGGGATTGCAGGCTCTTTAAATACAAAAGATTGTAGCCAGGAAAACTAAATAAAAGCAAAAACATCCTGTCCAACAATATGCTAACACAGGAAGTATACCAAGATAACCATATTCCAAAAACTGAGGGATAAAAGCGACAGGATGGAGCTAACAAAAAAAGTAATGGAATCCAAACAGGAAGGAACAGGAGATCACTACTACTATACAAATCCAGTAGGCACAGCAGGAGGATAGCGATACCCAAATGGGTAGAAGCAAGCAGGGGTAGTGATAAGCGAAACAAGGAAAGAATAACCAGTTAGGAACTCATAACCAAGTAGGAAGGGACAACCAAATAGTAGCGCTTATCAGGTATAAAACCAATTAAGTAATAACCAACATCAAGTCAGTAGTAATAGTAGACACATAGTAGGATTCCGTTACATTCCCCTTAAAAGAAATAAAACAAAAATAATACAAAAAGGAATATCCTAAAGAGCTTAATAACCAACCCGCCTTTGGAGCATTCCACTCAATTTTAAAACATATAACTTAATCAGTAAACATATATCCATCACTGGTGTCAGGACCTTATACCATTATAAGCCCAATAGTTACGAAGACAATACCATGAAGCAGTTAGCCTTCCATCTCAGATTCATCCAAGGTGGAGAGTGTGGTGCTGGTATCGGATTACGAGTAGTCTGAGTCTTGGAGAGGTTTCCAAAATCCATCAGGGTCAAGGTCAGGTGAGATGGGGGCATAGTCTTGTTTCTGAAGTAGCCAGGCAGAGAAAGTCTCGACATGTGACCAAGTGAGTCTGAAAGGTATAGATTATTTGTTGGTATCGAACCAATAGGATCTGATAAGGCTGCTGCCGCCTTCTAGGTAGTAGAGGGATTCCCATGTTGCTTCGATTTTGTCATAGCCTTTCCAAGGGACCAAGTACTGTCTTGTTCTGCGATAGATTCGATGTTTGAGTATCTTTTCGATTTCCCATTGCTCTTGTCCACTGGCATCTATGGTGACAGGTTCTTTGGATATGGGTCTAGGTGTTTCTGGGAAGGCGAAGGGGTTGGATCTTAGGTAAATGCGAAGATAGCTGGTATGGATCCATGGGTGAATTCCTGCCATCACTGAAGGGAGTATGAGTTTGTAGTTGTTATGTCTGTCAGGTCCTTTGCTCACTGAAAAGGGTCCTATCTATGGTCTAACTAGTTTGTGAATTCGTCCAACCTTATGGACATAGGGTGCTGACTTGAGGATGACTTCAGTTTCGTTAGGATGATTGGGGGCCCATCATTTCTTCTGTTTTCGCTAGAGGTGGTTGGGCATGTTCTGGCCTTCGTGAGTGCATATCTGGCAAGTTGTTGTTTCATTATGATCTGTGAAGCAATCTCGTCTACTGCAGGTAATGAAGTGGGGAGAGCTCTGACGCTAGGGAAGAGGGTTGGTAGTCTGTCAAAGGTGATTTCTAAAAGGGAGAGTTTTGTGCTATCGCTGGGGGCTGCATTGATTGCAGTCTGGAAATGAGGCAGGTGGCGAACCCACTGGGTTCCTTTAGGGTTAACATAGTTCCGAAGATATTGCTGAACAGTTCTGATTGTGCGCTCAGTCTCTCTATTTGTCTGGTGATGATATTCTGTAGCCATTGTTGAGATCAACATTAAGATTCGCCATGAGCTGAGTCCAAAAGCGTGAGGTAAACTTGGGGTCTCTGTCTGAGACTAGGGAGGTAGGTAAATCCTGAATGGAGAAAACTCAGTCAAGGAGGGTGGGTGCTGTTTCGATAGCTGTGATGTTCTGGGAGACTGGTATGAGGTAGGTAAAGCCACTGAATCAATCCAAGCCAACCATGATGAGCTCAAGCTTAGTATCTCTAGGGAAGTGTCCTGCAAAGTCAATTGCAAGGGACGAGAATGGCTGCCTGGGGACAGGGAGGGTGTTGACTGATCCTTCTAGGACAGTGTTAGGTTGCTTGTTGAGCTGGGATAGGTGGCATCTGCGGACATAATCTATTAAATCGTTCCTCATGGAGAGCCAGTAGAAGTATCTTGAAGCATATTCAAAACATTTCTGTCAACCCATATGTGCCATTTGTTCATAGGTAATGCGCACAATTTCGCTTCTGATGTTAGCACCCTGATAGCTTGCTTCATAGGGGACATAAGGACTGTCTCTACTGTCATCCTTCCCCTTTCTGACAAGAACTCCAGCATATAAGAGCCAGTCAGGGTGGTCGATAGCCTTGTTAACTACCTCAAGGAGAGGGTCATTATGGGTAGCATTTCGAATGCAGGAGTACCACTTTCCTTTCATGTAGTTGGTAAGCTGAAAAGCGCAAAGGTCAAGCTGTGAAGAGGGCTGATCAAAGAAGCAATCCTCATAATCAACAGGTGCTTCAGCAGTAGGTAGGTCCCATCCTTGGTTGATATCTGGTATTTCTCTTTCTTTTCCCTTATTAATAACTGTATTAAAGACTGGGTGGCCATCATCATCGTGCAGGGGAGGGGGAACTGCCCATCCGTGTTCTTCTCTGCACTTGGGATGATGAGGGGAGACAATGTTGTAGGAAGAGTAAGGAGGCATGGGTCTGGAATATCGCGAGATCCTTAGGGAAAGTATCCTGTATGCTTTCTAATTTATGTGGGTTTGGCATTCGTCCCAGACAAAGGCAGTCCAGTGCATGGCTCTGTATCTATTAGATTCGAGAAATCGGTCCAGTTCATAAACTGGGGGTGGAGGAGGGACTGGTATGGGCTGAGGGTCAGGTTCAGTAGGTGTGCTGCTGGGGGCGATATTAACCGAGTTGGTGACTGCAAGAAGATTCCAGTTGGGTGATAGAATCAGGATTCTTTTTAAGCAGTTGGTGATAGCATCTGGATGCAGTGGTTGGTCCATATCTCCTGGAGTATTGTTAATTATTGCCTAAGGTCAGACAGTTGAGCTTAAGCTCACTCTATAAGTACAGTGATAAGGGATGGCTCTACAGGGTTGCTGAGATAGGAGGAGGTCTTTGACGATAACACAACCTTGAATGAGATTGGTTGCAAGCTCGAGGGTATCTGCTGCTATTTCCTGGCTTGTTCAACAGAATCTGAGTAGTGAGTCGCTTCTTGGGAGCTGGAGGGGTTTATGCTAGTGCCATTATATGAGTTCCACATGGATTGGTGTTCAGGAGTAATTACGCGATAGGGGACTTCAAAAGTGAGGGCAGATCAAGGGTCTAGGGCATGGGCGATGTTGAGGTAGTGTCTTGATACACTGTTCATGGCGGAGGAGGGGGTCTTTATAGGCTTCTCATCGGTAGGGTCTTCGAGTATTTGGTCTTCTTCACCTGGAGTGCTTCATAGATCCTTGATAGTGCATCTGCAAGGACATTGTCTTTGCCAGGTCTGTGTATGATATCGAAATCATAAGATTGCAGGAAACATGCACCATCTAGTTTGGCGGTAAGGTAGGTCAGTCTGCTTTAGGAAAAAGGATAGTGCATTGTTGTCAGACACAACGGTGAACTTGGTGCAATATAGAATCGGATGAAATACCTCAATGGCACTCACAATTGCCAAAAGTTCCAATTCATGGACAGCGTAGTGCAGCTGACTTGTAGCAAACTTTCTGCTGTGGAATGCGGCAGGGTATGCTTTCTCAAGGGAGGGTCCTTAGCCAACCCATGCACCTGATCCAATCCTAGAGGTGTCTGTAATGAGGTATATTGGATCAGCTAATATCTCATATGAGATGGGGCGGAGCGGAATTGTCTCCTTGGCCAGGCGCTTAACTTGTTTGAAGGCTTCCTCATTGTGGGGTCGCATTTAAAACACATCTGGGGAAATTAGATCCAAGAGGCGGGCAGTGGTGGAGGCAAGGTGTGGAAGGAATTGTGCATAATATATCACAACTCCAATAAAGGTCTGAACATCCTGATTGGATTTTAGTAGGAGCCAGTCTTGGATAGATCGAAATTTTTTCCGGGATAGCATGAATTCCACTCTCATCTATAACATGGCCTAGGAGAGAGACCTTGGTGGCGAAAAATTTGCATTTGGCTCACGATGCTTTGATTGGATGCTCCTTCTGTCTTCTCAAGATTGATCTGATGTGTGAAATATGGTCCTCAACTGTTTCTGAGTAGATGTTAATGTCATCCATGTATGACCAAAGGAATTTTCCAATAAATCCATCTAGGACAAACTCTATAACTCTCATAGCTGTAGCAGGGGCGTTGGCCTCTCCTTGTAGCATAACTCTGCATGCAAATGATGCAAAGGGTGTCATGATGGTGCTGTATATCTCATCGCTGGGGAGAACTCGAATTTGGAAATACCAGTTTGCAAGGTCTATTGTGGATCTGAACTATGCTCTGGTAACAGTTCTGAGTATCATGGCTTGGTTGGGAATCGCTCTATGGTCCTTCATAGTAATATCATTCCAGGGTACAAGGTCTGCAAGCAGTCTGATTTCTCCATTGGATTTCAGATTTAGGAATATGTTGACTGGGTTGTGTCCCACGCTTGGGGACATGATTCCTTTAACTTTCCATTCTTCGATTTTGCTCTGTATACAGGCATGATCTTGTCATGGAATATGAAGAATCTCTGATTATGGTCCGAAATTGTGTGTTTCAGCTGGATGTGGTGGTTGACATCTCTCAAGTGTGGTAATTCGGCTGTTTTCTTGCCTGGGAATACTGTAGGAAACTCGGAAATGAAGTCACTGGCCTCTGCTTCATTCATTGCTGAAAATCGTGCATGGGTTGCTTTCTTGCAGGTCAAGGTGATTCCTTGGTGAGGGAAGGTGATAATAGATTTTCCGCAATCTATTACAGCGTGGTGTGCAGTAAGGTAAGGCATTCCTAAGAAGATATCATAGTTGTCCAGGGATCAGACAAGGGCTTCAGACATATCGCCGCTTTCCCTGTCATTCTGTAAGACAGGCTTTGCAACATGGTTGATTGCTGAGCGTGATCCTTTGACTGCCGTCTTCCGGTTGATAGGGGTCTTGGGGTCTCTGGTAGGGATTTGGTGGGTAGTAACAAACATTCCCGATATCAAGTTGCCTCCAGTGGTTCCTGTATCGAATAGTACCTTTACTTTGTGGCCAGTGACCGTGATGTATGCTTCGAGGGCTTGGGATTGAGTTCCACTAGGTCCTACATATTTTGTGGTAACTGTGACTGATTCCTTCACTTGTGGATCGTCTTCCAGCTTGTTGTATGTTCTCCTGACATTCTGGCGCCTCCTGGATCCGCCAGGAACTCCATTTCCTCTCTGCTGGGTGCTCCTATACTTCTTCTTCTCAAAGCAGTTATAGGAGAAGTGTCTATGTTTTCCACACTAGTAACAGTCTTTCTCTCTTCTGCGCAGAACATTCTAATCCTGGGATACTCTTGGATGCTGAGAGGTATTATTGGAGAACCTTGGTTGATCTCGCTGGGTGCTGTTAGAGGGGTGCTTGGGTGCTTGTTGTGACCCTGCATTAGATGTTCCATTTCCTTGACGATATCCATAGAGTCCAGTAGAGTGGGCAATTGCATCTCGCTTTTCCGCTATCTCCACTAGCTGGTTAAAGGAGGTATCTGAAGTGATGTGTGGTTTTACTTCTCACTTGAGTTTAATATCCATGGCATCTAGGAGTCTCTGCTTTGCTGAATATTCCGAAATTGTTCCAGCAGGGAGACTGGCTCTTAAGGTTTCTAGTCTGATTACACTATCGGTAATCTGAGCTGTTTGTCCGCCAGTAGTTTGCTTGACTTGTGGCCACTGTTCATAGATGGTATCTGTGGATATGGAAGGAATGAAGTAGGCCTCAAACTTCTGGTTGAGTCCAGCAACTGTTTGTGCTCCTTGGGAATCTTCATATTGGGTGAATTTATCTAGGGCTTTCTCTCTGCAATAGGCTCCATAGTATTGCAGGGCTTCAGGGGCATCGTCAGTTATGCTAAAGCTGGCGATGTCTCGATAGACTGTGTTGAACCATGAGTTGATTCTTAATGGGTCGCGATATTTTCCTTCTCCTGTGAATGTAAATGGTGTAGGCTATTTAGGACGATTATTTCCCTCGTGGGGGACTGACTTGGCGATGGGTGCAGGGCTTGGATAGCTAGGTGGACTTGGTTAACTATTTAGTCTCTGTAGACCAGGTAACTCGTCTGGTGCAGGGATTGGTTCTCTAGGCTCTCGTGGTAGACTGGGTGGTCTAGGTGGCGAAGCTGTCAGTGCTGGTCCTGGAGCGTCCTTTGGACAAGAATCTGATTCTGATTCGGTGCTTGGTTCTTTCTTGGATTGGACTTCTTGGTGGAGCTATCCTTGGACTTGGGCTAGGACTAGGGCTGGGACTTGGGCTTGGTGTGGAGCTTGGTCTTGGTCTTGGTCCTCGTCTTGGCTGCTGCTGTTATCTACTGAAGATTGTTCTGAATCCACAGATGGTGGTGCAGGTGCGGGTACTGGCGCCTGACTTTGGGGTCCTGAGGAGGATACTACCGATCTTCTAGTGAAGTGCCTTCTAGTATCTCTTGTAAGCGAAATTGTAGCTAGCTAGGGTGAACAGGTCTCGCCAGGAGTCCCCTCAAGGCATTCTTGGAAACAGGGAGGTGTACTATTACTGCAGGGTCAAGGTAGGCGAAGGGTGATCAGTCCTCTGCCAAATATCAAAGGTATACTTGAGTCTAGGTCAAAAAATATAACCTATTCCCAAGTATCTCGTGAATCCTAAAAGGAGTAAGAAGATACTATTAGGATAGGGGAAGAAGCGGCGATGGATAGGTCTTCAATAGACAAGGTAAAAGGTATGGAACTGCTCTAGTGACCGTTCCACTTGTGGTATTAAAGATGATAGTCCCGGGAGGCTTGAGAGTCCGAATCCTTAAGGGATTGCAGGCTCTTTAAATACAAAAGATTGTAGCCAGGAAAACTAAATAAAAGCACAAACATCCTGTCCAATAATATGCTAACACAGGAAGTATACCAAGGTAACCATAATCTAAAAACCATGGGTTAAAAGCAAACAGGATGGAGCAAACAAAACAAGTAATGGAATCCAAACAGTAAGGAACAAGAGATCACTACTACCATACAAATCCAGCAGGTATTGCAGGAGGATAGCGATACCAAAATGGGTAGATGCAAGGAGGGGTAGGGATAAGCGAAACAAGGAAAGAATAACCAGTTAGGAAGTCATAACCAAGTAGGAAGGGACAACCAAATAGTAGCGCTTATCAGGTATAAACCCAGATAATTAATAACCAACATCAAGTCAGTCGTAATAGTAGAAATATAGTAGGATTCTGTTACATCATCCCCATATGCAGGAATCTGTTACATTTACCACCAAGCCTCCATGACCTAGTGGAACTCAATTCCAAGCCCTTGAAGCATACCTCAAAGTCAAGGGCCACAAAGCAATAACAGTATTCAATAGAGCGACCATATTATACACTTTGACTAGTGGAAGGTTTTTCTCTGTCCCCCTAATTACTTGATGAGACCTTGAAACTCCCCTTAACCAGAAGAATGCAGTTAAAGGATCATGTTCAGGTATCAAGAAAGTGGTAAAGCCTGTTATACATATTGGCAAGGAAAGTGGGCATATCTCAGAAGGCCTAGTCTGTCCCGTGCACACTATGATAACTTCCATGGGATGCCTTACATTACTGCTTAACCTTTCGGTAATAGATTGTGGAAAATCGAATATTTTCTACTATGATATAGCAATTACCTGTCTCTGCAAGAAGGCGCACTAGTATGATTTTCACCTATAAATGAAATCGATACCCCAAACTGCATTTCCAAGTATCCCCCAGTCTTGCCTAGCAAGTAAACTGTTGAATTACCACCCTTGAGAGATATAAAAAACACATCATCCAGCTGAAAGATAAATTCCGGACAATAAACAGAGATTCTTCTCATTTCATCTGACGATTATGCTAGTATATAGAGCATTAATCACAAACTACTAAATCAAAGCAATCATTTATCCAAGTAAGGTCTACAAGCCAGTGAACTTATTCCCCAAGTTGAAACACAATAGCATAATCAGACGGCTTGCAGACCAGGTCCCTAGGACTGATATTACTACCAAGGACTATGGGGAGATTTCCACCCCTTCCATGATACTCTGTACTGTTTCTACAGCAATGTTCTGATCCAGTATAGGCCTTGCAAATTACTACCTCCACATCCATGTTTTACCTAACAATGAGAAATACAAAACCATCAAGACCCTTGTGGATCCTGACATAAAGAGTTATGCCGCTCGTAGGTGCCAGAGCTCATACTCCAGCTATGAGAGTTAAATAGTATATTTTCGCTGGATTTAATGGCTAATTCGTTAGAGGATACATGCATGACACTACAATGTACTTAGAGACTATTGAGGACCATATTTCGCATATCAGATCAGTCTTGGGAAGATTACTGCACCACCATATTAAAGCATTGCCAGCCAAATTCACATTCTCAGCATCCCAGCTATGTTTCCCTGAAGAACCTATAGATAAGAGTGGAATTCATGCAAACACAAAAAAAATTCTACATATCTAAGAATGACATTAACCAAAATAGAAAAAAGAACTTCCAACCCTTATAGGGGTTGTGATATGCCATGCACAATTCGGCTCATACCTTGCATTAACTGCTGCACTCCTAATACACACAATTAGGCTAGTAGTCTTTGAATGGCAATACCTGCATGAACAAGGATTCAATTAGGTTAAGCGCATGCACGGGCAATCAATTCCGCTCCAGCCCATCTCATCTGAGACATCAGCTGATCTAAAATACGTTATTACTAACATCTGTATGTTTGGTTTTGGAGGCAGGGTTTTCCAAACACCATCCTCTAAGAAAACATACCCTGCCGCATTCCAGAGTAGCAAGTTACCAACTGGTGAGCTCCACTACCCAGTCATTATACTCTAAATTTTAGCAATAGTGGATGCCATACAGGAATCCCATCTGATTCTTTATGGCAACAAGTTCACAGTAGTATCAAGTAAAAGGGTTAATTCATAGCGAAACATAAAGAGCTCCCTGAATTCCATACCAGATAGCGCATGTTCCTGCAATCTCCTGATTTCGATATCATACATAGACCTGGCAAAGACTTAGTTCCTGTAGATTAACAATCAAGAATGTAAGAAGAGACCCAGGCTGAAGCAGAGCAAATACTGGAAGGGCCTAAAGAGCAGAAGCTAATGATGCCCCCCTCCTCCACTATGAACTGTAAATCAAGATACCCCGTCAATGTTGCCCGCCCCCATGACCAATCTTTTGGTCTTACTGTTCAAGTACCCATACGCACATCTCCTTCACAATACGTCCCCATCTGTGAGGCATATCATGGCACCGTAACAACGGCTCCTGCTCTTAAAATGTGAGTCCCCATCCACATTTAGTTGAACAAGCAAAGGAAAAAGCAACAGATACCATGACTTGCAACCGATGGCATTCATGGTTGTTAAATTGTCAAGAGCTACTTTTATGTCAGCAACTATTAGGAGAAATACCAAGAAACAGTACTTATGGAGTGGGCTGAAACTCATCTCTCTGACCTTGCAGCGATAATTAACAATGCTGCCAGAGATATAGATCAACTACTATATCTAGATGCTATACCAACTGTTTTAAATAAATTAAGGATTCTATATCACAACTGGAATCCTTTACAGTTCGCCCATGCGGAAGGATCATCACCTAGGGCCAACCTACTAAACTTGAGCCTAAGCACACACCAGTCCGACATCGACTCCGTCTCAATGATGTAGAATTATTTCTTAAAGCTACTAGAAACTGCTATTCACAGGACTGCTTGTGTTTGCGACCATTGCTAAACCCATATCAAAAGAAAGAACACATTATACTTGCGCTCGTGATCTATCGATATTCCTGGACCCTGACCTCTCTATAATTCGTTCAAGAATTTCTCCCCTCTGTATCAATTGTGCATAAAAGAACCCCGATGAGATCTTCCTCCTCCTGTCCTTGATCATGAAGTGTACCAAGTATTTCATACAGTTATTTATAAAAGAAAAGAAAGGTAAATGAATGAAGTTAACCTAGGATAGGGTCTCCCCACCCCTTAAGCGGATGTCAATTATGAAGAATGCTTATGTGCTTATCACTCCTCACAGCTTGACCTTCGCGCGTTTCAGCCTACCAAGTACATCATAGGAAAGTGCTACTCACATATTTGAAATGCTACACAAAATGTCCCTCTGCACAAGGTAGCCACCAAAGCTATCTAGTACCCTGAGTGTCTCTTACATGATGGAGTTCTCATCAGAAAGTGGAAGTATGTCAGGAGAGAATGTAACACTCGAACATATGAGTTAGAATAGCTTAGCATATCTCCCCCCAGCCAGGGGCTACATGGAAGATTAGTTTCCAACAGTATCATGGACGTGCAAATAGTTACCTCGGTACAGGAGGTACTTTAATAAGAATGTCCTTAGGTACCAAGTTAGGCATGGTAAGCCACTATCAGAGTTTGAAAGGGTAACCTGCCACCAGAATCAGGCAGGATAACCAACTACAGGTGTCAAACAGGTTAACTGCCAAGGCCGGGTAACTCTAAGCATCTGTGGAAACTTGGTAGGCGAAGTGGAACCTGTTGTGCATGCTACGTTCATATAACCTGTTGTTCCTTGTTGGTGGAATCCAGTGTAAACAATATCATGCTTCTAGGTAGTTGTACGGTATCATATGTGTAGGTTACCAGATATCAAGAAAGTATGGGGACCATAAAGTGATGTACCTTGGCTCACCTTACGAATCACCTTTAGGATGGCAACTCTAAAGTTACCCGAGCTTAAAGGTTACACGAAACACAAAAAAACATCGGAGCCAGGACGGCATAATACTCAGTAGGATGGTAAACCGCCATTGGGATACGTGGCAAAATATGTTAATTGGTACTAGCCTAACGAAACTGTGCAGCTGGAGCGGCCATTCAAGACCGTATAGGAGGCCACAGTCCAGCGGAGATGTCGAGTCCGCAAGGTATATAAAGGGTTGGCAACTGCCAACCCCAGTATGTTGATAGTATTAACACCAAATGGCACTACAGGTTTACAGTAAGTACCTAATATCCTTATTGGACTTGTGCGAGACCATCAGGTAGGGCACCTTAGTGTCGGAGAAAAACAACAGTCTGTCTGGATATTCATCTACTGTCCACACAGCCTATAGCCTAGGACCTATACCATTACAATAAGATATTACAGGACTTTGAGAGCATTTCATCTTATCACAGTAGAGGTAGTTAAGGAACCATTGGTCATAGGTATTGCACATTTAGCAAATACACTAGTGCCACTCACTGCCAGAGCTAAGTAGTCCCTTTAATGGCTTCTAATTGGCCAAGTAGTCCAGATAGACCAGAATCCTTGCATAGACGGAAACGCCAGTGAGCAACTAAGTCCTGCACGCGATTATTAGTCCCATGTCAACTTGATAGTAGGGCACTGACCATTCTTTAATGTGAAAGGTTTTTCTCTCCGGCAAACATAAAAGAGATATATTTCATAAAATCAATTGGATTAGTGGACTCTCCTTAACGGAGTTATCTGCTGTTTTTCGAAGCCGACTAAGAGGAAATACGGCTTTGAGAAACCCGCAGTTGACCGGGTTTCTCATTTGTAGTCAGAGTACGTATGGGTGTTTACGCCCTTTATAATTCTATATAAACAAACACCTTTGGCACTCTACTTGCATAACTGACTCTCCTCTTAAGAAGAACTTGTACTAAGTGATTCTTCAGCTTAAGATTATATAGTTTCATTATTTGAATATATTATCGATATCTTTCCCTTGAGCAAACTTTACATAGAGACTTTGGTGCAGTCTCAACCTTTTTGATCCATCTTACAACTAGGTGCCCACATTACAGGATATCCTATAGCTTCTTGCTTAACTCTTTCTTGAGAATTGTTACATTTTGAGACCCCTAGAATGAGATTTACAAGGCCCGGTATCCTTGTCTGGAATATGTAACTTAGGGTGGATATGACTATGTCTGAAATGTCTCTTAGACGCTTACAACAAAGTACAGCCAACTCTGCTAGGCCAGTTAAGGACTACGTTAGTTTCGTTGCCAGTCAAGGCTTAATGTAGGATTCGGGAACTAAGTTGATCGAAGTTGCTCGCAATAAGGTGCCTGAAGAATGTTAGATGATGATAGACCCCCATCCAATCGTAATCATAACATCCATAACTCACAAGCCCGCCGTGGTCGTAGCTGAGTTAGTCCCCGATGTGCTTACTTTTAAATGCTTTACCGATAACGTTTTGTACAAATACAATATATATGAAGTATGCCAAAGTTGCAGAGACGCATAGTCCGACCTGGAATGCTTTATTCAAGACAAGCCAGCCCATTTTCCGGTAAATATAGTCAATTTGGCCACAGAATGGGTAAGAAATATACAGCTTGCCTACTGCAAGCAGGTTATGACAGAGCAAGCGGTGAAGTGCCATTTAGAGACTCGGGAGTTGAGTATGAATACATGAGTAACCATTGACTCTGTAAATAATCTTATCAAGGAGTAAGTTCTGCCACTCCCCATGGTCTCTAATGGACCATTTAGCTTTGAACTATATCTTGCAAAAGTAATGCCACAAATATACTGGCACCAACATCATATGCAAGCCGCAAAGTGAAGCTTGGCGTCAAGGAGGAACTTCTGGCAGATCGTTGATTTCCCAGTTTGCTTCAGCAGGCAAAGCAGGTCAAGCAAGACACTGTTAGAGCCCTCTAGCTCTTTGCGTATAATCTAAATACTTGCGGGAGCAAGGAAGGAGATATACCCCCCCAAAACATACAACGTCAACGGTTGATACTAGCCTTTCTGCTGTTCCTACAACAAAAACAATTCTTATAGAAGCTGAATGACAGTATGCCCTGGCAGAAGAACCCCCATGCCGGCCACACTAGAAATTCTGGTACCACTTGTCTCTCTGACACTACCACTAGGTCCCCCAAAGCCAATTACCTGCACAGGGAGGAAAGATGGAGGAAAGAGTATCCAGACACAGCTGCATAGTTGCCAGTGGCTTATTATTCCCCTGCTTGGATGATCGAAAGAGGACCTGCTATGCATGTTTTCCGCAATGAGGGGCAAGGTATATAGGGCCCTGGAGAAGTGCTAATGGATTCACCCACAGGGCCGAACTAGAAAAAGATGCATTGTTGATTTTAGGTTTTGGAAGACCATACCATTGTTGGAGTTTGTACTAGCTTCCACCAATTAGTTCAGAGTGGGGTTGAAAGGGTTCTTGTAGCAAGATAACCCCCTCTCCCATCTTTTCCGGTTCAAGTGCTGTCCCCTGCGGAACCCGGTATACAAAGTTGAAAAATCACTTAGGGCCTTTAATGAACATTTGGAACTACCAGGTGGAAAGAAAGGTGCAGGGGATGGTAAGCAACCACCAGATCGGGAAAATGTCGGCCAAGGAGGAGACTAGGATGTTTCCAACTCTTCCAGCAGTAGCGAAGATTCCAATTCCGCCCTAACTGATCTGAGTCCTTTTCAGCTATAACGCAGGTCACGCGAGTATAAAACTAAAAACAAGTGTATGAGGTCTGATATCTTGTCTATACGGACTACCTTCACAAGCCCAACAAGAAATCCACTAGTCCGCAAACCTAACCGTAAAGGTTGATTAATAAAGGATTTATGCAAACATACTACACACAACATGATTTATCCAGGATGCGGAAATTAGGTTTGACTACTATCGATACTGCAATTTGTTGAATAAGGACAAAGTTACCCTTATTATGGCACTTGTTGTAGGGGCCGCAAAGAAATAGTATAGTGCCAGCCATCTATAATGTAGACCAATGGTGTTTCAAAATGTAATGCATTATATAAGCTGATTTAGAGGTACTTTATAACCAGAGTTATTTTTAATGTAAATAGCATTATAATAAAACTATTATAATATAGGACCCTAATTGCAGCCTTGATTGCTAACACGATAATGAGAGTTGTATATCCGACTTATAATATGCTCATATTCAGAGCTAGTATATATAACCTTTGACCTCTATGGCTCCATAATTCTCTCAGTTCTTGCACAGTATTTCCAAATCAGGCTTTTAGATACACAATCCAAGGCAACAGAAACTAAATGCTGTAAGATTCAAAGTTATTTTCACAGTTTTCTTGTGCATAACATTTAGCAGCCGCCCAGAAATATTCAATAAAGTTAAGCTCGCAGTCAAATACTGGATAGAATATTACCTTATGACCTGCATCTGTAATTGCTTGCTCTACTAGAGTCTTCTGGCTCGTAAAGTCTGGCAGAGCTGATCCTGGACCTTGTCCAGTAGGCAGATTGACAGAATTCATTCTGTGTAGTTTTTTCAAATATGGGATCAAAGGGGGGGCAGAGGAGCAATATCAGATAAAGAGAACCCTTTGGAGAGCTCTTGCTGTTTACCTGAACTGATAAATACTATTATCATAAAATATATGCTGAAAAAAACTTTAATTACATCATGGATTGAATTTCTGACCTTTCACATTATTCTTTGTCATCAAATACCCCTAACCTGGATTATATAAGGCATTACATTTCGAAACACCATACGTCCACATTATAGATGGCCGCCACCATACAATAGCATCTATGTCCACCCTAGCCTGGATGAAGTTCTTAGGGCCAGAGTTACCTTTAACCAAAGCAAAGAGTTATGCACTTCCCCATGTTTACGAAATCGCCCTGCCTGCAGTTTCGGGTGTCACTCTGATGAGGAACTCCCGATTCGCAATAGAACACTTTGGTCATCAAAACCTGAATGCAGTATGAGATCGCCAATGAACTTATTTGGCTAGGCAGTAAGTTTCATCATGTTGGGATAAGTATGAAGGCATAAGCTCTCATTGGTATGACAACCAATGTGAGTTATGCCTTGTGGCAGAAAACTCTACGCCTGGAACAATACAACAACTACAATAACTAATTACACAACACTTATCACCAACTGGAGAAAGTAGGAAATCTCAACAGTATGGTTGTCCAAGAAAAGCATAGACACTAGGAGCCGAGTGACGAAAGGTCGTCTAGCGCTAAGCCATAGCAGAAGTTTGAGCGTGGTACTCAGAATCACAATCCCAAAAGCCAAAATGTAACTACTAACTCCTCATTGGATAAGAATTCAGAATATGAGGAGAAACATAGAGGAGTTCCAGTAAGCCTGACTGACAAACACTGCCTTATTGAAAAAATGTGCTGCTTGTATGACAAAAGGTCACTTTGGAGAAGGTTTACCGCTATTCAACCAGTTTTACATTCCATGAAACCAGCTCTAATCCCAATCGATTCTGATGCAGGGCATAGAGCTTCAACGGTACTGAAAAAATCGGCACAGGGAGCCTCCTCCCGTGTGGGGAAAGGTTACGGAGCTCTGCAGAGTGCCTCATATATTCAAGATTAATACAAACTAGCGTGAATAGGTAAACCATCTCTATAAAACTAACTGAAACCAAAATCTTCTTCCACTCCACCCATTTAGGCCTGGAGGAAACGGGTAGAATGGAAGGAAAATAGAAGTAGGTGAGTCTCCTGCTCTCTGAAAGAAAAACAGGACGGATACAAATACCGCAGGACAGAGTTGGGTTAGAGTTTCTCTTTTTAATAGAGGTTGAGAGGCTTTATTTGTTATTTCCTTTGTGTATAGCTTTGCTTCCGGAAGACCAAAACTTATTGTCTGGTGATATTGAAGTTCTATTGCTTATATATATCAATCTGGCAGGACTCGAATAGCAATTGAATGTTATTTTGCAAGTTTACCAGAGGAAGGTTGAATTCCTGAAATCTGACTAACATGATAGTAAACACCGAAACCATAACTAGTATAAGGTGAGATATCAAATGATGCGGAAACGAAAATAATCTGTTAGCGAAATAAGACCCGCTAAGAGGCAGAGACTATATATCCCACAACTCGACACTAGGTCAATAAACATAAAAGTCAGTTAGGACTGAAACTTCCAAAAGCACTGGAGTAGTGAAAAAGCACTATTTCTATTGGATATAGGCACTACGGGTGCCATGGTGAGTGGCTCATGGGTCAAGAGGGCCCGGGTAGAATACTTACATGGGACGATTCCGACACTAATTTCTGATGCAAGCATTAACCAGATTCCCGGGTACTGGAATAATTACACTAAGACCTTGAGAATGTAGATCGGAGACTAATGGAGCAAGTGCCGTTCGTGCTATCAGATATGCCGGACACCAAAATTGATTGCTATCTCCTGATATGCTTATCAAACAACCGCAAAATTGAATTTGAAGGGGATACTGGTACCATGAGGTGGCTCTACTGGTATTGACAAACAACCTGTCTAGTCGCTAAGCAACAAATGGAGTATATCCCTAGTGAAGAACCCCTAGTTCATGATTGTAGTCCAGTATATCTCTTGGGAATGGCAGTGTATACTGGTGAAGACGTAATAGACATCAATTTCAATTTACTACCTCAATATAAGGATTATGCACCCATTTTCAATAAATAAAATATAACTGTACTTCTTAGGTACCCAGAGTTGTATTATAAGATAGAACTCAAACCTTGGACAGAGCTACCCTTTTGTCTAATATAGCCTATCTTCAAGTGAGCATTAGATGTATTGAGGGACCACATCCGCGAAATGGAGGAACTCTGAAAGAACTGGTGGTCTAGTTCCCCAGCGGGTGATCTTGTCATGTTTGGCCCAAAGGTAGATAGCATGTTTGGGTTATGCATCGACTATCGATGACTCAATTAAATTACTTTAAAAAATAAATATCTATAACCCTGAATGAAAGAGCTCGTGTATACTCGCCTAAAGGACCTGATGTTCACCAAGCTGGACCATAAGAACGGCTATTATCGCGTCCAAATAGATCTGGGAGAGGAAAGAAAGACTGCCTTTAAGAGTCTTTATGGCCTGTATGAGAAGACAGTGATGCTGCTTAGATTAGGCAATACATAATCTACCTTCCACAGTATGATCAAGGGCGTGTTTTGATTTATGCTATATGCCGAAGTTTTCGCTTACTTAGATGACATCCCTCTATAGTCAAAGACAATTGAAGAATATTTCTCACTGGTTAGTCAGATGATGGAAAGACTGCAAAAGGTTGGTCTTTGCATTAGTATAAAGCAGGCTACCTTCCATCCAAGCGAGGTTCAATGCTTAGAGTATAAGATATTAGACGACGGTATATCTATAACAATGCGAACGGATAAAGAGATAAAAGTGTAGATGACTACAAGTAAAGTCACTGACTTTCATCAATTCATAGGCTTTGAAAACTTTTACTGTTAATAAATACCAGGTTTAGCCAGGTAGTAAAACCCTTACCGGAGATGATTTAGTAGGATGTAAAACGGGGCTGGTCGGCTACTTGTCAGCACTGATTTAAACTATCAAAAAAGTGTTTCACTAATGGTCCAATTCTGAGACATTGTGATGGCTCTGGTGCAACTAAGTTGAAAACTGATACTAGTATTTTCTTGTTAGGAGTAGTGCTCTCCTAGCTTTGTGATTAACAAAAGTAGCATCCAGTAGTCTATCATAGTAGGAAGTAATTGTCTGTGCAGGTGAAATACGATGTTCATAATAAAGGAATAATGGCAATAGTTTCTGAATTCAAGGAATAAGGTAATCCTTTACACTCAGTTCAAGAACAAATAGTAGTATAGACAGATGACTAGATTTTAAAGTAGGTGAATTGAACTGAAGTCTTGAACCACTGGCAGCAAAACTGGTTAGAATTCGTACACCGGTTTGAGATCATGGTAGTTTACAGTGAAGATCGCTAAAGGAAAAGCCAGATACATAATCTAATAGTAGGGACTACCATCCAGAATGGGAGAGTGATCCTGTAGAATGAAGATTTTTTATTCCAGGTAAGTGGAACACGCAACACTAACAGGACTTCATGAATCCCCCACAGCTCTCATATGCCAGGCTTATGGCTTACAGTCAGATTTCTTACAAGCTCTGAATGTAGCAGCAGAATAGACAATGGATATCTTGCAGTCCTCAAGGCGGTGGCAGAAGAGCGGACAACATGTTGATGCCAAACCTAGTGGGAGATAAGTCTCTGCTTACCTCCATGAACCAATGGTATAACCCTAAGGACGTGGAATTGTAGCGGACAATTATGGAGGCCGAACATGCCTTACGCGTGACAGGACACATTGGAACATATAAGACCAATGCGCTAGGAAAAGGAAAGTTCTTGTAGCCCAATATGGGGAATCAGGTAACACAATATGTTCGTACCTGTAACTCTAGTGAACAAAGTAGGAACATAAGGCACAAGAGGTTTAGCTTGCTCCAACCAGGTGCGGTGCCGATGACGCCATGGAATGCACATTCTATGGACATCATTGAGGCCTATCCCGGGTCAGAGGGACATAAAATGATTACGGACTTAATTTTTATATTTTCAAGGATGTCTCACTTCATCCCACTATCTAAAGAGGTGCTCTTAAAGAAACCTGCTCTCATATTCCTTAAGGAAGAATACCGATTGCATGGGCTTCCACAATCCAGCATTTCTGACTGGGATCCCTCCTTCACCATTTAGTTTTGGATGAGTATCAAGGAGTTACTCCAAGTCAAACTCAATATCTCTACAGCATTGCACCTAGAAACTGATAGGCAAACTGATAGTGTTAATCAGAAGCAGGACCTGTACTAAAGAAGCTATTAGTTAAATTAGTAAGATGATTTGGCTGGACAGTTACCATTATGTAAACCCACATACAATGTATATCTATCCGACTCTTAAAAGGAATTACGTTTTGAGGAGAACTATGTGTTTGTCCCCTCAACCAACAGGTGTGAGGCCGTGTCATATCATTGTGGAATATAGCCAAACAGTTAGCTCGTGGTGATGTCCTGGGAAGGCACAAAGCTACAAATACAAAAAACCCTAAACAAGGCCCCGAAGCGACAAAGGAAATGGTATGATTAAAAGTGTCTACCATCTTCTAAGTATGTCACCAGGGAACATACCACACAAGTGAGTGTGAAGAAGGTCATCTGGGTTAGGTTAGATATAAGAAATATTCCCACTAAGAAAGCAATGGAAAAGCTGGACTACTAGAGGTTTGGCCATTTTATAGTTAAGCGAAATATAGGTACAGATGCCTATAGGCTCGAACATCCTGTCTAGTGGACACTGCATAAAATCTTCAACGGTGGACTCCTACAGGTGTACTGCGATGACCGAATAAGTAGGCTTGGAATGAAGGTACTAGTAGCCAACATTGTTGTCTAAGATCTTCTCTATATAGTGGATGCCATAGGCGACTAGCAATGGTATTGAAGTGCAAGGGCCTAGTTGCCACATCGGTTTGTAATATAGTTAGTATCCTGTGTAGGGTATAATGCAGAAGATAATTCTTGGGAACCATTCGAGATCTTGAAATGAACTGCAATATGAGCCTGGAGTAAGTTTCATTAAAAGGTATTCATGCAAGCCCCTGGACCACCAGGTATCAAACCATTCTAGATGCAAGCAAGTTATCTCTGAAAACAGGTGATGGATAGCTCAGAGGACATACTTGTAGAAGAGGGGAGTATTATAATGGTCGTACATATCAGTTGGTATAGCTTACCAATCCTCAGCCCAGCCAAGGTCCTTAAGGAGGCGGGGTGAGGAACTGTATTATTGACCTGTAAAAAGTAACCTGGGAACTGGCGGTACTTTACACAAGTTATTACCTGGGTACCAAGTTTGGCAGGCTAACACACATCAGTGTTAGACAGGGTAACCCAATACTAGAGTCAGGCCGGGAAACCTGCAACCACTGTTACGCAAAGTAACCTGTTATTTCAAGATAGTGGAATCCAATGTAAATAAAGAAATGGTTACATCTGGCCTACTGGTAATTTATGTGTAGGTTACGAAGATTCCAGAATGGATTCGGGCCTTACTGGGATCATGTAACCCATCATTTGGGATCAAGTAAAGGATTGTGAACTTCATGTTACCCTGCCTGCAGGTTACACAAAACATCACCAATCATTAAAGCCACCAGGGTTTGATTTGGACGACGTTGGTTAACTGCCATTGAGATAGGTGTCTGAGTATGACAGTTGGTAAAAGACTAACAAAACTCACCTGCAGGAGGTGGCCATGTAACACCATATATGTCGCCATAGTCCGGAGGAAAAATCCTCTGCCGAGAGTAAATAAGGGTACTGGCGATGGCCGACTAGTCAGGTTTTCAGTATAGATACCTGAGGGCATACCTGGGTTATTCTAAGTACCTAATATCCTTATGGGAGTTCTAGGAGCCACGTGAGAAGGTCATCTGAGCGTCGTGGACAAAGGGAGGTTGTCAGGACCTTCATCTACCGTAAAAATAGCTAATTAGCTATGACCTAAAGCATTACTGAGAGACGTTACAGGACTCTGATTGCATTCCGTCTTACCAGATTTGAGTTGGTTAGGAAAGCCCTGGGCTATGGGAAGTGCTCTTTTTAACCACCACAGTCGTACCACTCACTGGGAGAGCAATTTAGTCCCTAGAAACAGTGTTGATTAGCAAAGTAGACCTGGTGGACTATAGCTCTTACATAGAAGGCATTGCCACCGTGAATCTGACTCTTGACCGAGATAATGAGTCCCAAGGCGACTTGATTGTTGGCCATTGAGAAGTCGTTCTATCAGGAAGGTTTTGCTCTACTGCAGAGATAAATGAGATACATTGCTGAAAACTAAATGGATTGGTGGACTATCCTCCTCTGAGCAATACCTAGTCTAACAAAGCTGACTCTGAGGATGTACAGCTTTGATTATCCCTGAGTGGAGACTGGTACTCTGTTAATGGTAGCTGATTCTAAGGGCAAGCGAATCAAACTAGGCTTAAATCTTTCTTCGTAAACGGAGATTTTCTAGGAAGGCTCGTGGGTAAAGATTTTGAGTAAAGTTTATGATATTGATAAGATCTCTTCTCCGTTGCTTGATGAGGTGTAAAGCTCGGGAGGCACTTCGATATTTATATCCCGTGTCTGAGTGTTCGCGGACTACATCAAATCTACCTATAACCATGTATCTTCTAACTAATTCCTCCCTTCGAATTCTAGAGCGAACCCCCTTTGACCCTGAAAAATCTCTTCCCCGCACAGCTAATGGTTTGATCAGAGCTCTCCTTTCTCCGATGGTGGGTGGGCCCACTCGGTGAGAGATGTCTACCTTCGTTCTGCTGTATAAACTATGACCGTCCAGTTTGGAATCTGCCAATAGTTTCTTAGAACACCAAGGGGCCAACTTGGTTGTGGACCTAATCCGCTTGGTGCCGTGATATCCGGCTCTGCAGAGGGCTTTCAGGATGACTTGTGTTCACGATCGGCCCAATTGCCTTCTCGTCTCCACTGCCTCTCCTTATCAACTTGTTCCGATAGGCTTACTTGCCTATGATAGGCATTCATTTGGGGTTCGGTACTATTCTCTGCCGAATAGGCCGTATACAAATCCCTCCTAAGCTTCCGGACGTTATTTTGGTCTCTTCTCTTCAACGGGAGGTAACTCTGCGAGTTCTTAACGAAACCGCTTGGTTCTTTTTCCCAGGCGTAGCCAGAGAGGCCCTCTTATATACCCTACGGACAGGATCCGGTCCGACGGACGGCGACGACGTATACGGTGTTACGAGAGGTGTTCAAATATTTCTTCTTTCTATGATTGTAAGCAACTGCCAAAGGCGCCAGTGCTGTCATCCGGGGCCAACTTCGGGGCCGGAGGGGGGTATTAGTCTGGGGAGTCTCAAGCCCAGAGCTCTCAAACCGCTCCTCTGGGCCCTTGTGGGAGTTATGTGCCTAACACGAGCTCCCTCCTGCGAGGTTTCGCCTCGAATCCCTCTGGGTCCGATATTCCCCCTCTTGCAACAAAGTAAATACTATTATAATACATAGATCCATTATGAACTCGATAGGGTAGGGTGAAAAACCTGCCGTGTTTGCTTGTCCACGCCAGGAAAACCTTTTCCTATCATTCAACTTCTGCCCTGGATCGCATTTCCGGATTTTCCCTATGAAACTCCACCACTAATTCTTTAGCATGCTCTAAATGCTCTGGTGGCTCCCAGGTATTTTTATCCTCTGAGCACCCAGCCCACTTAACAAAATATTGTATTTCACGAATTTGATTATTCCGTCCACGCACCTGTCTTGTGTATGAGATTATTTCACTCTTCACAATACGTTCTACTTCCCACTCCAAGGCCGCGTCAATCTCTTCCGGCTCTCTGCGTGGTTGTTCCCTCTGTGGCCTGGAGGAGGTGCGGTATGGTTCCAACTGGGATACATGGAATATCGGAGGGATTTTCCATCGCGGTGATATTTCCAGTTTGAAGGTGCGGTCTCCTCTTTTCTCCAATACTTTGAACGGGCCATAGAGCTTCAGACTAAGCTTTTTCGAGAATCTCTTAGTTCTGATGTTCTTTGCGTTGAGCATAACCTAGTCTCCAGGTTTGATGTCAGGTTGTTCATTTGCCTTCCGATCATAATATTTCTTCCTATTTTCTCGGGTTTGCTCTAACGCTTCTTTGGCCTGTTGGTGTATTGTCTTCATCCAGTGAGCATATAATTGGGCTCCTGGATTTTGGGCTTCTCGTTCCTTCATCCATTCAGTCTGCGGGTGGAACCCATAGTTGGCATAGAACGGGGAAAGTCCATGTGCGTTTGTTGCCGAATTATTGTAGGCGTGCTCGGCTAATTGCAACAACTGATACCAGTCATTTTGATCGTAATTGACAAAGTTCCTTAAGTAACCTTTCAGCACTTGGTTGGTTCTTTCGGTTTGTCCATCAATTTGAGGATGGTAGGCCGTTGACATTTTTCGTTTTATTCCGGGACTTTTGCTAAGTGATTCCCAAAATTCTCCGGAGAACTTTGCATCCATATCGGAAACGATTTCTAAGGGAAGCCCATGTAGCTTCCAGACTTCACTTAAGAATATATTTGCTATATCCTTTGCCGTTGCATTTCCTTCCAGACCGATGATATGTGCCATCTTTGTAAACCGATCCACAACGACCATTATTTGCGTTCGTCCGTGCGACTCTGGTAGTTGTGTTATAAAGTCTGTGGAAATGGATGACCATGCTGCATATGG
>QFET01007289.1:0-86742 GCA_003316355.1 Tuber calosporum | reverse complement strand
TGCTTTGGCACCCTTATGGTCGATTCCTCCACTCTCACTTTGATGAGAACTGCCTAGATTGCCACGCACACGATTCCGTTGGTCCTAGGGTCTACCCCTCCTCCATCCTCACCTCCTGACAGTTGATCGGCTGGCACCCTACTGCTCACCTAGCTGGCACCTTACTGCCCCCCCTAAGCTGGTACCTTACTCCCACCCCCAGGCTGACACTCCATCCTCTGGACTCAGCACTGGGCCCTGCCACAAGCTGGCTTCGCTTCTTTAGGTTCTTCTTCTGAGGGGGCCCCTTTCCACCCTTGGTGCCGGGCTATATGCCCACAGGAATGTCTTCCTACTTTGTGCCCTTGCCGGCTTATTATGGGAGCTGGAACTACGTGTGTCTGGTACCTAGGCCTTTGGTTTGACTTCGGTCTTAGGTGTTGGGGTTTTCTTGTTTTGTGTTCTCTTTTGTTGCATTTGGCTGGTTCACTGTTGGGGCTTGGAGTTGTTTTCATGTTGGTTTTGTTGGATCTCTGGTAGAGATTACTGCGTGACGGCTTGTTAGGATGGTTTTTTACACCGGTTGGGTCAGGCTTCCCTTACGGTTTTTCCATAGCTTTCCGGGGTCAGGGCAGGGGTGGAGGTTTGTTTACTGCCATAGCTAGCGCTGCATGTAGATTCTGTACCTTAAACATGAATTAAAACTGAATTAATAATAATAATAACGGAGGGAACATAGGCAGCTTAAGGAGAAAGTAGAACAGTATAAACCTCCAGAGGGAATTAGGTAGAAGTACAAGCAGTGGCAGGACAAATAGATTCAGTATGAACCTATACAAGCCAACCTTGCAGAAAAAGAATAGACTCCAAGAAAAACGTCAGACAAGAGATTGAATGAGACAGTTGCTGGCAGATGCCGGCAAGGGAGAAGGGGGACTAAAGGAGTACGCTGGGGTAGAGGAGGACGGCAGGACGGAGGAGGACTACGGGACGGAGCAGGATGGCTGGACGGAGCAGGATGGCTGGACGGAGGAGAACGGCTGGACGTAGGAGAAGGGCGGGAGGGAGGAGGACGGCGGGAGGGAGGAGGACGGCGGGAGGGAGGAGGACGGAGGAATGGAGGAGGACAGCAAGACGGAGGTGGACGGCGAGACGGAGGAGGAGGGCGAGACGGAGGAGGACGGCCAGACGGAGGAGGACGGCCAGACGGAGGAGGACGGCAAGACGGAGGAGGATGGCAGGACGGCGGAGGACAGCGAGACGGAGGATGTGGGCTGGATGGAGGATGACGGCGGGATGCAGGAGGACAGCGAGACGGAGGAGGACAGCGGGACGGAGGAGGACGGCGGGACGGAGGAGGATGGCTGGACGGAGGAGAACGGCTAGATGGAGGAGAACGGATGGACGGGAGAGGAGGGCGTGAGATAGGAGGACGGAATGACAGAGGAGGACGGCGGGAGGGAGGAGGGCGGCGAGATGGAGGAGGACGGCCGGACGGAGGATAATGGCTGGATGGAGGATGATGGCGGGATGGAGGAGGACAATGGGACGGAGGAGGACAGTGGGACGGAGGAGGACAGCGGGACGGAGGAGGATGGAAGGATGGAGCGGGAGGGCTAGACGGAGAAGGACGGCGGGACGGAGGAGGACGGCCGGACGGAGGAGGACGGCCGGACGGAACAGGATGGATCCAGGGTTGATGACTGCTAATGAAAGAATTATAAGAATATTCTTCGATGATAACCAACTCCTAATTAACTGTGGGACAATTGGGAAGGTAGCACACCATACGAAACGAGGTATTTGGTTGCCAATGGAATTTTAAAATGGTGAAAAAGTCAGAGAAGAGTGTAAAGGAAAACAACGCCCAAAGGATTGATTAAGACAACCCATTTGCTTCACTATGAAAAAATTCCCAATGGCAACCATGGACTGATTATATAATTAATCCCTTCTGATTTGCTTGCAGAGCCTCAAATGGTCTTTTGATATTTCAAATTTTGGACCTTGTTCACTCTTGGTAAACTAACTTACTAACCAAGCTTTGCCGGGCAACTAGAGACGCAATAAGCAACCTCCAGGGCCCTGTAACAATAGGAAAATTATAAATCCAATAGAGCTTTGTTTGATTTCAACCACAAAAAAATTACGACTACAATTTTTTACGCGTACAAACAGCATACGCGCACTCCTCCAGGACGAGGAGGGGGACGCTAGTGAGAAGATTACTTCACAGTAAGGTATATTATACCGACTCAAATCCCAAACTGCTTGGACTTCAAGTGAGTATTACAACCAGGGATATATATAGGTTGTCGAACTGCCGTCGATTACACTAACGCCAGCCTCGCTAAGTCCTAGACTTACTTATTGTTATTTCGTGTTAACTGAAAAGACGTAACTATTCAAACTGGTATATCAAATTCTGTGTCTGTCAAGATCTCCCCTCTCTAAGTTTCTGAGGGGCCGTCTTAAATACATGATCTCGCTTTTCCAAATCTTTCCATGTCCTTCCCTTTGATTTCCACACAACTGATATAACCAGGCACCTTTTGTAAACTCCTCCAATAAAACAAAAAACTCATGCACCTAAACGGTACTGCAAACAAAATTTGTATAATCACGATACAATAACAAAATATAAAATATATTGGGTATCAGCCTGATACTTGAAACCTAACATAAAACAAACCTAGTATCATACAATACTTTTCACCAAACATAAAACAACCAACTCCTTAATAGCTCTACTGGTTTCTGTTAGCCTTGTCATCCTTAAAAATATTAACCGATCAAGGTTACAATAAGGTAGTATTAACCTGCTAGTAGGATCAATAGAGGACCTGTGAGGAATCTTTTGCACTGTGAGAGTCCCTGTACCAGGGCCCTGGTGAAGCACGAAAATATTTCCTTTTAGGTCCGAAGTTGAAAATCTGCCATTCTTGTTTCTATTGTTCAAAATAGCATACCATTGTTGGAGCTTGTCCCAACTTCCAACAAATGGGTTAGTGGGGTAGGGATAAGGTTCTTAGAGTAAGAGAACTACCTCACAGACCATCATCTGGTCCGCAGTTCTCCCCTCTGGACGCCAGCAAACCTGGTTCTGAGGACCACTTTCGCAGGTATGATACACTCGGGCCCATTCAATAGGCAACCCTGTCAAAGCACGTGGTAATATACCACCACGATATAGGAACATTAGTAAAGAAGAAGACCAGTTTGATTCCCACTCCTCAATTAGGGGTGATGGTTCCTGTCTCTCCCTTCCTACTCCCTGCTGAGTTCTTTTTCAACATAAGTTGTAATAGAAAGACGTGAAGGAGCGCCATTATGATAAGCAGTGTTCAGTCTAGATACTGTATCTTTGAAAGCGTAACAAGATATCCAACACTTGGCAAAACTAGCATGAGAAGTTGTGGATTAATGGGTAAGTGAGGGACCCATTTGGCACTCTGCGATTAATCCAAGATGCGCACACAATGTTTCACTAAAATCACCACTGCAAGCCTTCAGATATGGATAATGGCAGCTATGTCGTTTAACTTCCATTGCTTACTGGAAAGAATTGTAACAATAACAATCGTGGGTAAATCAGTCAAGACGTAGCTCACCGAAAGGCAGACACCTTTAACCAAAGCAATAAATAATGTACTTGGGGTTGCTTCCGAAAATATCAGGAGTCCATTTTCAGTGGCTAACCACTTTGGGATCACGTCATGCACGAATGTAATAGTTTGCCAATCATTCCAGGATAGGTGGACCAGTTTGTCGATGAACCCTAATAGCTTGCCTATGAGTTAAATCATAATGCGGCTCTTGTGAAGGAGAAAGCCCGTATTGTTTTACACCTGAGTTGTACAATACCTGGGGGCTAAAAAGGTCCATACCTGCAATAATAGATTGACTACCTAAAATTGCTGGGTAACACGTGCCACCAGCAGGAAGATGTTGCAACCCTCAAGGGTATCATTGTAAAGTAAAAACCACATCACATGTGCTTAGAGAAGACATGTAATCGGGCACCAGGCGACAATATACCTAGGATTGTAGCTCTGAGAACCGATATCTCACTAATAACATGAGCAAGGCCAGCCCCTGGCAGGGTTGGAAATCAGAATACATGATCAAACTGTGGAATATGCAGACGACTCTCAGGGTTAAATGCTGTAAGCTACTCGCAAGTATCTCGAGTATCCCAAAGGGACTCGGAAGATAATATTAGGATAGGGGGAGAAGCGGCGATAGATAGGCCTTCAATAGACAAGGTAAAAGGTATGGAACTGATAGAGTAACCGTTCAACTTGTACTATTAAAGATGATAGTCCTGTGAGGCTTGAGAGTCCGAATCCTTAAGGGATTGCAGGGTCTTTAAATACCAACGATTGTAGCTGGGAAAGGTAAACAAAAGCGCAAACATCCTGTCAACAACATGCTAACAGAGAGAGCATAACAAGGTAACCATATTCCGAAAACAGAGGGTTGAAAGCGACCGGATGGAGCTAACAAAACAAGTAATCGAATGCAAACAAGAAGTAACAAGAGATCGCTAATTCTATATAAATCCAGTAGGTATAGCAGGAGGATACCGATACCCAAATGGGTAGAAGCAAGGAGGGGTAGTGATAAGTGAAACAAGGAAAGAATAACCAGTTAGGAAGTCATAACCCTGTAGGAAGGGATAACCAAATAGTGGCGCTTATCAGGTATAAACCCAAATAAGTAATAACCAACATCAAGTCATTAGTAATAGTAGAAACATAGTAGAATTCTGTTACAAATGCTGTCAATTGAAACAATGCTCTCTGTGCCTGACTATTAGTCACTTTTGGAAACCCTGTACTGTTTAGGAACCAGTGGTGCAATCCCTTAAAATCTCACTCTGGTGTAGTGTAGCTTAGGTGAAAAACCCTACACCAACAGTGCCCAACCATCAGCGGATTGAGGCTGCACACCCTCTTGTCATAAAAGATTACCAACATCTACTGATTACATTCAATATTTGGAGGTAATATCAATGGTAGTGACTAGGTAAGCGAGAAACCGACAGGCTTAAATGAGACTAGGAACCTGACTCCTGCTCATCCCAATTAGGCCTAGAGGCAATGGGTGGAACAGATGGGAAATTGGACTATGTGATTCCCCTCAAACATGCCATCCAACAAGGCCTAATCAAGTCTGTTAAGAGAGAAATGGTCTTAGGCTTTCATTTGAATTGGGTTTTGAATCATTAATTCTTATTTTCTTGGTTAATTACTAGACAGGGGGATGACTGTTAGGAAGATTGTAGTTTGTTTATTTTTGGTCATTTATGTACCTCAATCAGGCAGAAGTTAATTAGCAATTGAAGATTATTGGTAAGTTTACTTGATGAGGGTTAAATACACCAAGTCTTGCAGGTATGACAGTAAACACAAAAACTTAACTTATTATAATATGACATACATTATGACACTAAAGCGAATAGAGTCTGTTAGTGAAGAGAGACCCTCCAAGCAGCCTGCGGTAGTTCGCCCGCTTCCCCTCCATTAGGTCATTAAGAGAGAAACTCCACTGGCACTGGAATTTTTATTAACAAAGAAGTAGTGAAGAGGTACAACTTCCCTTAAATGGTTGGGCTTGAGGTACCATATGCAGCAGCTCATGGGTCCTGAAGGAGTCGCTACCATCTATCCGCCACAAATATCTGAGTCAAATTTCAGTTGCGAGTGGGAACCAGATTCCTAGGTCTGGGAATCATTTCACAAAAACTGTAAGAATGAAGATCAGGGACATTGTGAATGAGATAAGGTTGGCGCATACAGATATGGGCTATACTATCTTTGATGGGTATCAACGAATCTTGTAGTTAAAATACTACAATCCCGATATTAATTTGAACAAAAGCCAGCAAAAGTGGTGCTCAGAGAACTATCAACAAAATTCTCTCATGGGAAAGCTACATGTTGTGTTTATTACAAATCAAGAACTCCTTGCCGAGGATAGTAGTGAAGTATATCTGTTAGGAATGGCGGTGCATATAGGTGAGCAGGGCAAAGACATTAGTGTCAGTCTCTAACCAAAATATGAAAACTATGAGGATATTTGCAGTAAGGAGAATATTAAGGCCCTGCGATGGCATTCTCAGTTTGATCATAAGATCAAACTAGAGTCTAAGACTAAGCCACTTTCCAGGCCGAGATATCGTCCCTCAGAGTAAGAATCAGATGCACTCTCTAACTACATCCTAGAAACAGAGGAACATTTTTAATTCTAGGAGTCAATATCTTCTGCCAGAAGGCCAATCATCTTTGAACTTAAAGCCTGATGGAACAATTAAATTGTGAATAGACTATAAAAGGCTAAATAACATTACCATCAAGGACAAATATCCTTTGCCTTTTATGAACGAGCTGCAAGATCAGCTCGTAAAAGCCAATGTGTTCTCCAAGTTGGACCTGACAAATGACGACTATGGCATCTGGATGATACATTGTGGAGTGGAGACATCCTTTAAGAGTCGTTATAGCCTATATGAATATACAGTGATCACGTTTGAACTATGCTACGCACCATCGATCTTACAGAGTATGATCAAAATGGTCTTCAGACACATGCTTGATGTGTGAGATAAAGCAGATGTGGATGATATATGGATATTTGTCGGGGACAATTAGAGAACATCACTCACTGGAACCTCAGCTGATAGAGGCACGCGAAAGGAGGTATTTGGATTTGTACTAACAGGTCTACCTTCCACGGAAGGGGAATGAAATTTATAGGCTACAATATAGATGAACATGGGATATCTATGAAGACCATGAAGTTAGAAAGGATAAAGGCTTAGAAGAACGCACAGAATTTGATTGATGTCTAATGCTTTATAGGTTTTGCACACTTCAAGAATCAGGTTTTCAATGGATTTAGCAAAGTAGCAAAACCACTTACAGATATGAGCAAGAGAGATGAAAAATTGGACTGGTCAGCAGCTTGCATGTGCTCATTTGAAAATCAAAAGGATGTGTTAACAACCTGGCCGATATTGACACACTTTGGTAGCTCTAGTCTAAATAATTTGGAAACCAACACTAGTAATTGAGCACTGGGGGCTGCAGTGTCCTAGCTGTTTGATAACCAGATATGGCATCCTGTAGCTCATCATAGTTGCAAGTTCCTACCAGGAGGGGTGGATTAATATGTTTACGATAAAGTGATTGCTACAATTGTAGCAGCTTTCCAATAATAGGATCCTCTTTCACACTTAGTTGAAGACCAAATAGGGCTTTGTACAGACCAGCTGAATTTGGAGTATTATAATAGTACCAAGGACTTTAACCTAAGGCAGGAGATGCAGGGAAGAATTTCTATTGCCATCCAACCAGAAGCTGGTATTCCAAGAACGCAGAGTGAATCAGAAGGAGGATGTGATATCGCGGTGTCAGGACTACCATAGCGTGAAGTGGCTGATCCTGTACCACCAACATGATTTCCTCCAGAGCATTAGCACATAATACAGGCATTGTTAACAGGGGCACCCTAAAGGAAGATGGATCCCCAGGTTGCGACTGTACCAAATACTTAAAGTAAGGCTCAAGGAAGGTAAAGGTTTAAATACTTGAATCAAAATCATAAAAATAATATCGTTAAGTCAGAGTTTAACTCAATTCAAGTTCTTTTCGAGAGGATTGTTGGTTATCAAACTAGAGTGCTAATTGCATTTCATTAAGTCTAATTATAAAGGCCCTCGACACATATCCCAACTCAGACCATATGTCTGCACCCTTCTTTACTCTGAGTTTATTATTGCCGAGCTCATACAGGTTCAGCTTCAGGAATCTGCAGATAGCTCACTCAAAGAGTGTCTACCTATCCGAATGTCTTTCGGCACTGCATCTATCAGCAAAAGGCAGCTTTTTCCGCCTATGCCTCATAGGGCATGTGAGGGATGGGGGGCGAAATTATAAAACTCAAGTTGTTGTATCTTGTATCCATGACCCCACAACTCCTGATAGCTCCGGCATTTTGCGTTATTTTCTTTTTACCCACTCTTTTCGTTGCCATCCGGCTTACTCAGGACGTTGTCCGTCCCTCTCTGAGTTGTTGCACTGCCCAATCATGCTTTGACTCATCCACCCTAGTTTATCCGGCCCTACCTCCCTCCCCTGGGATTGTTCCGTTATGGACACTTGCCCCACGACTCAATGATGCCTCCCCACGACCTAATTCCCCTCCCCCCAGCGTTGATTCCCCCATCCCTATTTCACCCAGCTATACACAAACTCTTTGTGCCTTTGAACGTCCCAATCTCAATTCCTCTTGTTGTCTTCTTGCTCCTCGCTACCCTCGCTTATTTCTCCCCTTCCCTTCAACATTACACCTAGACCTAATTCCACACCACCACTTCTCCTCGCGTATTCAATACTTACGTGGACGATTCTCGTCCCATTCCCGCTGTCGCTCGTCTCTACATCTATGATGCTTGCTGTCGCGTCCATCCCTCCTCTTCTCAACTCTGCCCTATGACTGCCCGACCCACGGTATTATGATAACACTATCCGGTTCATAAACTTCTTTCTTTGTCCCAGCAACCTTGCCTCGTCGCATTCCTTCACACTCTCGCCGTACTCGTGCTTTCTTCGCGGCTCTTACGGGCCGTTGCCCGGCTCTACGCGACCTTCCCTGACCTTTAGTCTTTCCAATTGGGTTGTAGTCTAACTTTAAGTAGTATATTATATATCAATAAATATTTCCAATTATTTCTTTATTTTATTTTGATACTATATTTATTCCAAATACGATGTTATTCGTCCTCAACCCACCCTGCCTCTAGAGCCTCAACCTCATCCCCTTCTTCAGGATCTGAATTATTGTCCTCCACCTCGCTTTCCTCATCCCCTGAAATCGCCAACTCCATATATGCCGCGGCTTCCTTATCCTCAAGTGGGGCGCGAGACTCCTGATCCTGAACAAATCCCCTATCATGCAGCATCCTCTTGATGCGTTTTTTTGTGTCTTCCACGAGTTTCCTTCTCACCTCGGGGGGTAGCCCTTTGCCAGGGGGCACGCTGGCGGAGATAAAAATCTAAATTTTCTCAGTGAGTACGATAACCTTTAGAACGTCTTATTAGGACCTTCAAAGGTTATAACTAACTCTGTGCTGTCAGAGCTGAGAAATCTCGGGGCTGCACAAATGATCCGGAACTCCAAGCCTTCAAAGCATGATACATACAAGCCTTTGTAAGGCATATTTGGACGTCGTTAGTACGATTAAGAAACGTATTATCGGTCCTCCAACGCATTCTCCTACCCCGGTACCACTTATAAAACAATAGTTTTGCTATCTCCGGTGCAGCAAACCGGAAACCACATTCCTGGATTGAGAAGCCTTTTCGCGTCTCAATGGGGACGATCTGCGTACTACTGACCTCTGGTTTACTTGGATAGTATGTGAACCGGTCATTTTCCAGCAAATAGGTAACCCGTGCCTATATTTCGGTCCGTGTTTTATGCGCGAAGTCATAAAGGTCCTCAACCGTGTTTTTAGGCTCTGAAACTAAGTGTGACCTGGCACTGGACTGCCTCGATTTCAACTAATTTTATCTAATTAGCTGTTCAGCGTCCCAAAGGTAACGTTCAGGGATATTCAAAAGACATGCAAAAGTCATTGCCGACTTTCCGATCTCCCTGTCTCTCCAACCCAACTTGGTAGCTGCCTTTACACCATAGCTTTTGAGAAGCATAACGTTTTCGCCAGGCATTACGAAGGGATTAACAAACCATGTGTGGTACCATACCATATTAGCTGCGTTCTCAAAGATTATCCTCTCCTTCCCATGCAAGGTATTGCTTTTTAATGATACGCTTAACGGGACTGCAATATCGGACGCCGGAAAGTGCAGATTGGCCATACGACGCTCCGAATGGGATGGCACTATTCCTTCGACTACAGCATCAAAGGGTGAAAGGTGTGACAAACTACTCTGTGATGGGCTGAATGCAATTGTGCTGCCTGCTGCTGTTACGAAAGCCATTGTGAAGGGCCATTCAGAGCGGGTAATGGGGAGTCCTCAGTGCTCTTCCTTATTTGCATGCAATTTTAAAAGTTATCGGATTCAGTCAGAAATCTCAACCGGCTCCTCAACCTTCGTGGCTGTTCCTCCACAAGTGGTTCTGCTGGACGGTTTTCGAGCCTTCTGAGACGAATGGGAACATCATCCTCGTCAACTTCAGTAAGCTCCTCTGCCTCAATAAATGAATTAACAGGTCATTGTCTATCCCGTGCTGGCATGCCACTCTCTACAAAGGATACAGAAGATCTCGATGATGAGGGCTGAGCTCGGGGGACTACTGGTACTGTAGTTAAGTGTTATATAAAAAGTTTCAGGTGAGCTCATTTTGGCCTCATAACGACTGAACTCACCTCTGCTTGTATTTCCCGTCTTAATTTTGTGTATATGAAATATTTAGAGTGCGTGGAGGAATTGGATTGATGCGTGAAAGGTCTCCAAGTGATGAATGAACTCAGAGGGTCCCCCGGGGACGAAGGAGGTATATGCTAGAGTACAGATTTGGCTTGGGCCCAAGGTCCGTGTAAATCAATTGCATGGACCCAGTCCACGCTATGGCCATTTGGCCGCCGAACGTCTCAATTACTATGTGCACAGAGGGCTCCAGGCCGGATAGAGACTATCTATTTGGGATTGCTGGAACAGGATTTTATATGCCTGGTAACTTGGTTGAACGAGCATAACTTATGATTTCCAAAAGATTAGATTATACAAACTAGGACGAGATCAAGAAGAAAGGGGACGTTTAGTGTTTCAGAAAACCTTTATATCTCACTGGATAAATTCAAAAAAAAAAACTATTAAGAACACTAAAATCTAAGACTGCAGGATAGGACCTAGAGAAGCTGTAAAACAGCGTAGACAGGATTAAGAAAATGATTCGCAGATAGAAGCAAAAAAGCAAAAAAAGATAAGAAAGCCCATGAAACCAATGAAAACACAAATGAAGGCTCCAATAAAACGTAGCCCAGCATAAACAAACAAGCTTTGGAAAACCGTCGCCAAATGGATGCAAGTTGGAGCAAAAGTAGGAAAGTCCATGAAACAAAAAACACCCGTAGGCTCAAAGAAGACGTACCCTGGCACAAACAAATAAGCGCCAGAAAACAAGCGCCGAAGAGATACAGATTGGAGCGGGGGTAAAGAGGTTCATAGAACAAATGAACTGCGATCCGAAGGTCTAAATAAGACGCAGCCAGCTACAAATTAGACTTGGAGACCCCCTAAGTAACTGATAGAAATGAAAACAAAACCAAAGAAACCCAGTAAATCAAAGAAACCCAACTGAAAACCCAAGAAGACCTAGTGCGTCCTAATTACCCCCATCCCCGTCTCCGTCCCCATCGCTATACCCATCGCCATCGCCACCCACAGGTGGTTCCTCGCACCTGGGAGGTGGAACAACCGGAGGCAGAGCCACATTTGGGACATCTTGTCCTGCGTAAAGGTTATTATAACCTGCTTGCTGCTTAACACGAGTGCGAGAGATGAGTTCCCAGGAGTGCCCCTGGAACCTAATTACCTTGCGATCATTGCTCAGAATCCTCTTCTGCCAGCCAGTATGAGGCCTAGTAAAGGCCGTTCTGCTCTTTGCGCGGCGCCCTACGTCCACCTCAAAATCAAGCCGGAATCAGGCTCTGTGTAGAACTCAGCGACGTCGAATTGGCCAGGGTCGAGATAGCGCCGATTGCCCCCATCAAGAGGTTTATTGGGACGAACGGCCTCGCCACCGTCGGCAGGAACTGCAGGATCGCGGTAGAGGTGGCAAGCAACTGTGAGGGTGGTGAACCGGGAGAGACGAAGACAGGCATTAACTTGATCGTCGTCGATCAATTCGAGTTGTGCGGCAGCATCGGGGGTGATATTCATCCCTTGAGGGTCGCAAAGAATCCCAATGAACTCTCGTGGGTGCTCATGATTATCCAGGTACCGACAGGCAGCTACGCTGATCTCCTGCAAAGTGTAGTACCGGAGGTTCGCCAGCCAAGTCTTGTTTGGGGTATTGCCACCGTGGACAACCCAGGACAGCTGGCGAGCCTGCCCAGCAACGGCACCTGACGTCTCATTGAATATTATGCGCACCGGTCTATCTTGGTGAAGAGTTCCTTGGGGACGAGCAACGTCCCTTCCACCCCATGATCCGGCACCTGAAGCACCGCCGACGCCCTCATCCTCATCGGTATGCTCATTATCGGAATTAAGTCTGGCATTCCTCCGAGACTCGGCTGTCTTCTTCAGCACGTCAATGATGTGGGTATCCAGGGCGACTTGGAATGCCTGATATGGGCCGTTCTGGGGTGAATTGAATTTGGCTAGAAAGCCTTGGAGGGTAGTGTGGGCAACGACGTCTGTTCTGAGTTGACCCCAGAGGTTATCGCCGGCCTGTCTACAGATGGTGATACCCTTCTCCTGGACCTTCCCCAGAATGAACGTCCGAAGGGGACGTTATCGCCTCCCAGCGACAGTGCCTCCAGCACCGTTGAGATTGAGCTCAGTACGGAACTCGGCAGTAGCGGGATGTGGCATGCTAGCAACCAATCAGATTCTCCGTAAAAAGGAGCAAATGCGACGCACAGAGGACTAACCTTAATTAAGATAGGATGTTCTTGGTGTGTAGAAGAGGACAGAAAATTGAACGTGATCTAGAGAATAGTCATCAGTAATTAATCTATCTTGGGAAAGGTCCCGATATGACGTGCAGGGGACTAACTTTAAGAAGATTCGCAGCCGAGAATGGGGAGCCACTAATCTATCTCGAGAGTAGCAATTAGTTATTGTTTCCCATTTAGAAAACCCGGAGAGTAGCCCATACGAGCCGTGCACAGGATCAACTAGGCCATCACCCGTCGCCGAAGGAATGGGTGAAGGCAAGGCTATAAAGGTTTGGGTTTGATTGTTCTTGGGGGATGAGGAAGGAAAGGAAATAGCCAAGGGAGATGAAGCGGGTAATATATTTACCTTTATGGGGTCGAAAATAGTTGTTTCTACCGTGACAGGATTTTTCGCGGGGAGGAACGCGGGTTTAAAAAAGATGCTCGGGATGACAAAGCTACACTAGAAAAGCTAATGGGAGAAGTGACTGAGGGCTTCAACGGTAAGTGATTCTGTGCACAGCGATTAGATTATGGTAACTACTGAAAGGCCTGAGAACGGCTCATTTTACACATTAGGAAGGATGTATGAGACTTACTGTGGGTTGGCGTGAAGTGTGAGTGACACTTTATGATCGCGCAAAAGAATTACTGTACCAGCAGTATAAGATGTTGTTGTAAAGACAAAAGTCGCTGTTTGATGCTCGAAAAGGACGTTTAGAGGCTGCTAGACGATTTGGTGAATGAAGAAGAAGACCGAGAAAGGGCAGGGTAGAGCGGGTCTATATAACAAGGAAGAACGTACTATTCAAGGTGTTTGTAGCTATATCAAGAGTTCTAGTGATTCTGACAAGTTTGAAAGAGACCGTTGAATGTCACATCTTGAATGTTGAATGTTCTTCTGAGCCTGTACAAAATAGTACAGGCGTACGGTTACAATAAGATTATAAAGTAAGCTAGTACACTTGAAAGGTAAGTCGAACAAACATGAACAAGCTTTTCAAGAGAGGATTGAGGTACGGCGATGTGTTTGGTGGGCTGGAGACTACCCCTGCTGTCTTGGGATATGTTCGGATAAGGGCAATTCACGTATAGGCACTTGACATGATGTTTAGCATTTTCAAAGTCTGCAAAGAGCTGAACAACATTCTGGATCTCAAAGATATATTCTCTTTGTTTGTGCTACGATAAATATAGAAAATCAAGGGGAGATGTTATCTGGATAAAAAGCCCTGGGCCTAGTTCGGGTTAGGTAGTGGGGAGGGAGAAAAGGGCTGAAGAACGGACACAATCTGTGCCCTCATTACAATTTTGCTCAGGGGTAGGTGAGAAAAAATACAGTAGCGCCCACGGGCTATACCGTGTATCTGGATAGTTTTCGACTTTTTTTTCTCCCCCTACCTCATCTCTAAAGCTAAGATCTAGTGGCACGAGGTTCGTTCTATTGGTACCTTCTCACGTACCATCTATCTCTAAAGTGCAGCCCCGTTCTTGAAAGTAGCTATCCGATTGTCACACGTGTTTAAGTACAAGGTCAGACAAGTCCTGAAAGTAAGTTTGGTTTGTTCGCGTCTTCTTTTGCTGTTTCCCTATAAACTAATATCTTACAGAATGGTACAAGAGTCCCAGTGCCCGTACTGCAGGAAAAAATATAAGTCCAGTACATGGTATAGAAAGCATATGGAAACCGCACATTTTGACTTTGTACAATCTCGGAGAACACTCAAACAGCCCATTTGCGACGAGGAACGTCCAACTCAGACCACGCTACCGGTAGACTCTGACCAAGCTTTCGATCCGATCGGTAACCAATTCCCAGAAATTGAACTGAATATAGACAAAAATAAGCTTGACAGTGATGAAAACACTGGCGATTCAGATGTGGAAAGCGACAATTGTTTTGATACTGAGGGAAGGGCACCATGGGTTGGATTACCTATACCGACAAAACGCGCCACTGCGTGGAGATCTATACGGGATGTTGTACAGCGAGAAAATTGTAAAGACCAGATGTGGCTACCATTCAAAACCAATTCTGACTTTGAGCTTGCGCGCTGGTTTATTGAAGCGAAGGAACCAAAGGATCTCATCAACCGATATTTCAAGATGAACTTGGGGCCCAAAGACAGTAATATCAAGTCTAGCTATCTGCTCCTTGAGGCTGTTGATGAGATGGAATCAGGTATGAGGATGAAGAGATGGAAGGAGGGGTTTGTTTCGTTTAGCGAAGCTGTACGTAAATCTACCCTCATAACGTCCAATATTGACTGTATATAGGAAATACCCGACAGGGAAGAACCCGATAAAGCTTCCTCGACACAGAAATTCTCTTTCCGCAATCCTGTTGATTGTGCTAGATATCTCCTAAGTCAAAGATGTTTTGCGCAAGATTTAGTTTACGCCCCGGACCAGAAATGGAATAGAGAGGAGCCACCACAGCGAGTTTATTCTGAAATGCACACGGCGTATTGGTGGTGGGAAACACAGGTAGGTTAAAATCCGATGTTCCACGGCGCATCGACACTGCGTGTCAGAAGCTAAAATTAACAGCCAACAACGGATACATTGCCTGATAGAGCAACACTTATACCGATCATATGTGCCTCAGATGTTACCAGTTTAACGAATTTTTCGTGAGATAAGAAAGCTTGGCCAATCTATATGACAATTGGGAATATCATATCGAAAACGCAGAATAAGGCCTGGAAAAATGCGATCGTCTGTTTGGCACTTATGCCAGTCCCCCCGAAAATGCTGTGAGTAGCAGCACGAGATGCACAGCAAGGCAGGTCAACAATGAAATTCTTGGTGATTTGACCGAACCGATATTGGCGCCAATGGTTGCGTTGGGAAACGCCCGAATTGAGGTTGAAAGTGCCGATGGAAAGGTCAGATTATGTTTCTATGTCTCGAGGCTTGGATTGCAGATCACGTGGAAAACGTCATATTGCACGGTATTCAACAGAATCAGTGCGCTGTCTGTGAGGTACAACCGGAACAATTAGGGTCCCATTTGAGACGCCCCGCGGCAAAACGAGATTATACAAAATACGCAAATCTCTTCAACCGGTACTGCGATAACGACTAGCAAGCAGAGCACATACTCACAGATCATGGATTCAAATTGCTGTCTAGGGCCTTTTGGGGTCTTCCGAACGTTCAACAGTACGACTTGCCCAAACCCTATATTCTTCACGTTGTTTAACTCAGAATATTCGAAGCACACCTTATCAAATGGGTAATTGGATTTCTAAAGAGGTTCAAGTGGTGACAAACATTCGATGCGATCTGGAAGAGTTTGGCTGTTTATCCTGGTTATTATGCGCCGAACAAAGAATACACCCGGATCTCGCAGTGGACCAGAAAAGAGATGAGGAATCTGGTTAAAGGTATACAACCGTGTTTTGCAGCTTGATTATGTCATCCCAGTGCGGTAGAGAGTCCCGTATTTACCAAAGCATTGGCCTGAGTCCCATCGATTGTGGACTTTACCCTAATATCACAATATACAAGCCATACCAATGAGACGATTCAATACGTCGAACAGTTCCTAAAAGGCTTTCATGATTACAAGGATGTTTTTAAGGAGTCCCGAAAACATAAGTCCACCACGAGGAAGGTGCGAGACGTGAGTACGAGGATTAGGGGAGAGAATAGCCAAGTACTTAATCAACAACGCCATTCCGGAGTCACAGCAGCCAATAGATGTCGGATTGTAGACGAACAGCGTCGCGATTTAGAAGGAATTGTCGCTGATATCCACAATGAGGATGTAGACTTTAACTTTGTTTTAATACACCTGCTGAGTCACTTTGGGGACCATGTACGGCTCTTTGGGAACATTCAAATGTATTCTACGGAGTCGGGGGAGTCAAATCACAAAACAATAATCTAAGAGGGTTATCGGCGGTTAAATAAAAACGATGCGAGCCATTAAATCCCCAGAATATATGCCAGGCTTGACAGCTTCAAAATTCATGAAATAAATGTTGAAGCGAGTTTACCACGTCCTATTGAGGACGAACAACGTGACTAGGAGCACAAGCGGAGGGTAGGATCCGTAACTAAGCAACCAATGGGTTTTACAGCAACGATCGGAACTGTTTCTCAATTCAGTCAGACGTTGCAAAATCTCCCCCACCTTCTACGCGACGATTATCCTGCGAAATCATCTGTAAGTATACAGCTTGATCTGGATACGGTCAAGCAGTTTCGCGTCGAGATATGTCAGCTTTTACGCGTTCTGGTTGAGGACTTTCAGGACGCGTGAGAGGTTACATGGCACCATCTTCGGTGTAGAGGTACTCAGGTTTAGTGGTCCACGGGTCGGAGTAGAAACGATTGGGACTGGGTGGATTCAGGTAATAAATGTATTTATGGCGCGTTGAAAGGCCATTACCCAGCGCGCTTGGTATCAATAATGAAGGTACGAGAGTTAACAACGGGTAATTTGAAAAGACCGGTATTGGTAGATAGATTCTATCTTGAGAATTCGCGGAAGTTAAGCGACATTACAGGACTTGATACCGTCACGTTGGGGACGGCGAAAGGGCTAAATTGGATAGCGGAAAGGGTACTTGGCATCAAAAAGGATAATGGGCATAGCGCATTTAGTACCAGAGGGTGCCGGAGTAGATAATAAACGCTGGTATGTAAATAATAGGATTGATTTAGACACATTTAATAGAATATATTAAACAAAGTAAGATAAAACATTCGAAAGAACACAGAGCGGCTCAAATGAGACGTACAATGATATTTTCTAAGCGAGCAGGGATGAGAATAAAATAGTAAAGTTTATATGGGAACGACACAGGTGGGAAGAGAGCATATTATGGTGTGAGGAACGTCCCTAGGGGGACGGCGTCTATAACGGAAAAATTAGGGGGAAGGGAAAGTTCCGAGTTATGATAGGGAGCCTAGACAAGCCAAGGTTTTTCCGGACTCAGACAGGGAAGTATGAGCCGCACAACCTCCAAAGTGGCGCGGCAGGAAAAGCCAAAAAAAACGCGGGTCAGTTAGACTGGATGGATTCCTATGTGAAGTAAGCACAGGGCTACAGATAAAAGACAGCAATGAATGACGTTGGGGGTCTGGATTGAGCTGTGGGGAGGCCCCAGGAGTTTTCTGATAACGATAGAATTACTTGAGGGACTGGAAGGACAGGGGGAGCTGGCATTACCAGCCTGTTCAGGGAGATATATAGGTAATACATGAGGGAGAATTTTTTTTGCTGATGTCGCAAGTATGTTTGCAGAAGACAAAAACCTTTCCAATCAAAGACTTATAAATAGCCCACTATCAAGTCTACATGTAACTCAAAAATCTCAGTACAGACTCAGATGCGCTCCAGCAATTCCGTCTATTCAAGTATTGTAGTCAAGCTAGTCTACTTGTCTAAACGGCCGCTATTCTAGTGAGTATATTACTCCCCCATTGAGTGGTACTACTGTATTGGCTAAATGGGCACTACCCATATTACATAGTTCGTTAACTACCTCAACTGTGATAAGACTAAAGGCCCTCAGAGTCCGGCAAAGTGCTTCAGTAATGGTATATTGCCTGGGCTATTGTGGCTGAACTAGTAGGGTTTGATCTCTACATACCTCCTTATACCTGGACTCCTAAAGGTTACTCCAGAATGACTCCCACGCCCCCCTCACAAATATTAGGTACACAGAGTACGTTCATAGTTCCTGCTGGTGTCAATAATAGCAACTTGTGTGGGTCGGCTGTCGCCCACCCCTATATATACCCTGTGGACATCATCCAGTGGGTTGGACGGCAGTGCTGTTCAGTGCAATATGACCCCTTAAATGTCTCGATTTTGCTCTTGTATTATCATATGTAGTACTTAACTATGGTGACTAAAATTACAAATGCTGGGTCCTGAGGGGGGTGTTAGATTGCCAAACCCTCCCAGATCACCTCAGGGTAACTATATTAGAGTTTCGCATTTCGTGTAATGTTAGGGTAGGGTAACTTGATATCCCTCTACGCATACATTAGGTTTATGGTATGGTAACTTGCCCATTTCAGGAGTGAAATCGTACCGGAACCCTATATAGTGCCAATTAACATTAGCGGAACTACTTGTGTAATATCTTCAATTTTGACACACTTCCAAAGATCATGATACAAGTAGTTAAACAAATATGCGAGCTCACCAAGCTGCAATATAACTTATCTTATATTCCTTAGAATTCGTAGTTACCCAGTCTATGCAGTTACCTTGGCTAACTATCGCTGTGGGTTAACTGGCCTAACCGTATTACCCTACCTAACACTGGTTCGGGGTTATCCTACCTAACCTTGGCTCGAGGTTACCCTATCTAAGTGGGTTACCCGATTTAGTATGGATTAGAGTTACCCTGTCTAACTGAGTACCTAAGTACCCTTTCCTTAGCCAAAGCACTTATGGTTGGTATGTCATGTTGGAGGTGATTTGTACAATTCTACTACATGTCGTTGGTTAATCTCTGGCTGTGCTGAAGTTTAGTAAGCTATACCAACTGATTTAGGGGCCCTTAGACTACTCCGCTCTTCCACATGTCTGCCCTCAGAGTTGGATATCGGCTGTCTTTAGAGAATGCTTACTTTTCGCCTGGTATGATTTCATACACGGTGCTCCCTTGGCTTGAATGGATATAGTTGGTGGAACTTAACTATAGCTCCAATTAAAGTTCTTTCCAGGCTTTAGAACGGTTTCCAAGGATTTTCCTCCACACCGTACCCTTTCCATGATACTAAATATTGTATAAACCGATTTGGAAACGTGGCTTTAGCACTGCCATACCATTAGCAGTCTATTATTGCTTCTACTACATAGCTAAGTTCCAAATGAACAATGACAGGTTGAGGTATATCCCATGCAGGCCTACCTACCAGGTCTTCCTGGTACGTCTCTAGGAGTCCAACATTGAAACCTGGATGTATTGTCCGCAAGGCGGGTAGTCCAACACATAATCCCGTGTTCCTATTCTTTACTTAACTACAAAGGTGCCAAACCCCTTGTAGGGAAACTTTTCTATAGGTCGCTTAATGACAATGGTTCTTCAATCTAATATAACACCTACAGATTACTTTGCTCTGCCTTAGGTGACATCTTCCTCAGTTACATATTCCCGAGATGGTAGTCGCTTGATATCATACCATTTCCTTTACTCCTCCTGAGCCGTCTGTAGTGTTTCCTGAATGTCCTACCAAGTGCCTTCCCACTCCCTTCCTACAAGCTCGGTGTTTGTGTCTATCCCTAGTTGATCACACACTGCCTCAGGCAAGTTGGTCTTGTACATGAACCTGTAGTTTACTTCAAAGTGGGACACTTGCGAAAACTCAGATACAGACATATTGTATTTGTCTTCCGCAAGTGGTAATAGGGAAGTCCAATTATCTTGCTGACATGAACAATAGCTTCTCAAGTATTGCTCCACCCTGTGATTTAATCTTTAAGTTTGCCCATCAGTTTCAGGATGGAAAGTGGTAGAGACATTGATTTTCACTTGAAGTATTTCCATGAGACTCATCCAAAACTTGGATCTAAACCTGGTATCGCAGACAGATATGATGGATTCTGGGAGCCTATGCAAGCGCCAAACTCCTTTGTGGAAGATAAGTGCTAGTTCTTTAATGGGAACTTCAATTTCCAGAGAGATAAAGTTAGCCATTTTTGAATACCTGTCAAAAATAACCCATATCTTTGTATACTCCTTAGACACCGTTAATGCCACTATGAAATCTATGGATATCGCATTCCAGGGCCTCATGGGAACCCAAATAGGTTGCAGCAATCCAAACCTATTATGCCTTATTGTCTAACTTCATTGATAAGTATCACATGTATGAAACACTATCTGTTACCTGAGTCTCCATATTGGGCCAACAGAAGCTTGATTTTACACATGCCATGGTCTTATATGTGCCATAATATCCAGTGACTCGTGAATCATGTTCTGCCACCAAGAGTGTCCGCTTTAAGACCTCGTCCATGTTAGGCACCAAGGACTCCCCAGAGGATTAAGTGACTTTGCATAAGGAATGGCATGCGTCCGAACCTCTACAGGCAATTACCCCCCTGCGGCCACAGCATTCGCCCGGGAGTCGACCCAGCCGCCTTGTGCCGTTGCTCATTTACTAAGAAAATCGCGAATTTGGTCCACATCTTGTAACCCCGTATACCTGGTCGCCGTCCGTCTGTCCGGATGCTGTCCGCAGAGCCTATGAGAGTGCCTCTCTGGCTAAGTCTGAGAAGTGGAATGAAGCCATTTAGCAAAGAATTCGCAAGGTTACTCCCCATTGAATTTCAGAGTGCCCTGGTAGTCCTAGATGGGTAATAATGCACAATTAATGTAGGCTACTCCGACATACATACAGAGTACACTAACGCCTCCATGATGCCTATAAGGTCCATTGACCTATCGGAACAAGTTGATAAGGAAAGGCAGTGAGGACGAGAAGGTATTAGCCCAATCGGGAACACTAGTCCTTGTGAAAGCCATGTGCAGAGCCGGATAAGACAGCACGAAGCACACTCGGCCAACAACCAAGCTGGCCCCTGGGAGTTTTTAGAAGTTATTTTTACTTTCCAATCTGGGCGGCCATATCTGAACAGCTGAAAGAAGGTTGATAACTCAGACTAAGTGGGTCCACAGCGTCAGGGAAGTCAGTGCTCTAATCATACCTTCAGCTATGCTGGGGAAGAGAAAGTTTCAGGTGCAAAGTGGGTTCGCTCTAGGAGTAAGGGACAAAGGTTGGAGTGAAAATACCTGTTTAGAGGTAATACTGGTTGTAGTCCGTGAACACTCAGACGTGGGTTATAAATATAGAAGTGCCTCACGAGCTTTAGCCTTCATCAAGCAACGGACAAGAGAATTATTCAATATCATACATTTTGCTTGAATAATCATTACTAGTAAACTTAGCAAGCCTTCCTAGACAATTCTCCGTATACTGAATAAAGATTTAGACCTAGTCTGATTCCCGTGTCCTTAGATTCGGCTACCCCTTACAGTCCTTATACATATACCATCTGCTCTTGTAGGTAAGCAAGCCCTTCTCTACTTCGAATTGGGCCTCAACACTTGTCACCTTTTCTCACACTGCCTTGATGACTGCAAGGTATGCCTTGTCTTTCTCTGCCGCTATCTTGAGGGCATTGAAGAAATCGGACTGCAAGCGATAAACATGGTAGGTCAGTAGCATTTTGGGTAAGACAAGGTGGCGTTTCTGGAAAATGTGCCATTACCGAGTACGAAAAATTGTTTGCCAATGTCAATCTCTGCCACCTGCCTAGTGGTATTCCCTACACTGCGACAATACATCTGCCTTCTCGTTCAGCCGTCCTTTGCGGCAAACTATGTAGTAGTTAAACGGCAGATCAATTCTACCCTGTAGTACTCCTTGCTGTTGAAGAACTTCGTACTATTAAAGTACACCAAGTTCTTGTAATCCGCATATACTACAATTTGGGCCTCAACCCAGTGCACAAGATGAACCCATTCCTTGAGCTTCGAAACTATTGCTGGTATTTCTTTATACTGAACATCATAGTTCACCTCCGCGGGCCAGAACTTCCTGCTTGGATGTGCTGCCTGATTCCACTTTTTGTTAACACGGAGCTACGAACGCAGTACTCTCAATCCGAGGTCACTGGGGTCAGTTTCCATCTTGGGCTGACGAGAGCCATCAAAATAGGTCAGAATGAAGATGGTAGTGAACAGCTCCTTGAGATATTAAAACGACTGCTCGCAAGAAGCCAACCAGTTCCCTTTTAAGTCTCTCTTAGTCAAATCGGTTAAGGGTTTCTCTAGTTTGCTAAACCTATTTTCGAATGGACAGTAGATGTTTGCAAATCCATAAAGGATTGATTGTTGGTTACATTTTGTGGAGTCTTCTACGCCTTAATCGCCTCTACCTTTCGAGCTGGTATGGATATTCCATGCTCTGATATCTTATAGCTAAAGAATTCAACTTCCCTTTGATAGAAGGTGGACTTCTTGGTACTGACGCAAAGGCCTGCCTTTCGCAGGCTTTCCAATACCTCATGGACTAAGGAGAGGTGTTCCTCTATATCTCTAAATTTATTAAAATGTTATCCATATAAGCAATGACTCCCACATCAAGCATATCTGTAAATACCCTCTTGATCATACTCTGGAAGGTAGATAGTACATTACATAGCCCAAACGGCATTACCGTATATTCATAAAGATCATAACGACTCTTAAAGGCAGTTTTCTATTCTTCAACAGGTGCTTCCTGATAAGATAATAGACATCCTTCAGATCCACCTTAGGGAATACATTGGCTTTCCCGAGCCTATCCCAGAGCTCGTTCATCAAGGGCAACGGATACTTATTCTAAATAGTTGTCTTGTTGAGCCCTCTATATTAATCCATAACCGAATCATGCCATTATATTTCCGTATAAAGAGGATATGGGAACCAGCGGGAAATGTAGTCCACTAAATCTTCCCTTGTTCCTCCATTTCTCAGATATTGTTATACAAAATATCTAACTCTTGTTTCGAAAGTAGGTATATGTTGAAATTCTTTAATTCGTTAAATATGTATATTTCCTGTGGTAATATTGTTGATGTCACTGCTTGATTATTTCTAGTTTACTCAAGGAAACTACAGATATTACTACAGCTAGCGTATATCATTATCTCGTTTATATTTCATGATAATATTGGAGCATTAATGCGTATAGTTCTTATCTTATGTGCGGAATTTCACGGTTATCTTTTCATGTATAGTGACCTTTTACCGGGCATGTATATAGTGTTATCTTGCCATTTATATCGCACACACCACTTCAGATTACGCATATTTTATTGGGATTTCCTTGCTTATTTTTCAGGGTCAAACATGTTCGCACTTATGTTTCTTACAATATTTTCCCTATTTTGTTACTGAGTACAAGGCAGATACGCACCTTTATAAATGCTGGTTGCCGCTTACTTTGTTTTAGTAAATTAAGGACAAGAACTAGTACAAATATACCTTCATACTACAATGCTCATCACACAAGCGTGCACATAGTATACTATAAATACTGAGTTGTATTTTCGTACTCATGCTATAAGATTGTGCCAATATACATTATTTAAACAGTTGAAGAGCCCAGTACATCCATAGCTATAAGACCTAATCTTACAGGCTAACCTATTACACCACGAAACAAATTCCTTCCCAAACAAAACAAACTTTATCACCTAAAAATGTTTTGTGTGACATCGAAAAATTTTCACTCGAAACGAAACGCTCTTAGAGTAATGAAAAATTATTGCACTATTGTTACGAAAAGGTCTTGGCGCTCCGTATTAAAGTCCAAGTTCTCCTCCCTCACAAAATCCGAGTTCTTAAGAAGAGTGCAATTTTATAGCTGCAACCACTCACAAGTGTATAGCGAAGTAACAGTTCTTAGTAACCAAAGTCACTTTGCCTTTGGCGAGCAAAATGGCCACTGCAGAAACCACCATTCCTCCTCCAGAAACTCCTGCACCAAACCCCAAACCTTATGCCTACAACTCCAAAAGTAGTTAGGCACCCAGTTCCAAATTGAGCTCTATCCCAAAGCTCACTGGCCCTGATAACTACTGGGCCTAGCGTGATATCACGGAATATGTCCCTAATTTATATCATTGCAGGGACATAGTAACGGAAAAGGAAACTTTACTGGAGGAAGAAGAGGATAAGGATGGGAATAATAACTATGAGAGAATAGATGAATTTTGCGATCGATAGCAAAGGGCCTCGGCCTACTTGTTTGAAACGAATGACCGCCAAAGGCTTGTTATGTTGGCCACCCACAAAACACCCCCCCCCATCTGGAAAGCGTTTCTAGATAAATGTGCTAGAGAAAACACCACCTCCTTCTTCGCCTAGTCAACCCTGTCCTCTAGCCCAAGTACTATCCCACAGCACCCATTGCATACCATATCAACAAGTACGATCCCCTCTGGACTCGAATGGAACACTGTGTTACAAACCTATCCCTAGTCTGCCGGACAAGGAACAGTATCTTCTTCAACTGCAACAGGTAACGATACGTACCACTGGTCTTACCACTCGTTAGGTCTCGTAGCCTGACGTCGGCATGGAACGCAGAGTCCTCTCACTCGTACTAATAGCGACTGCTCCTTAGCGATACATTCTCGGAATCACCTTTCGGTCGTTGATATAAACGGATGGTCGTAATAGGAATAAAGTATAGATTGAACTAATAGATAAAATATAACATAGGAAGTAACTTAGGTGGTTGCGTGATGGGCTATCTATCTGTTTTTTCTTTTTTTTTTTTTTTTTATATCATGTATTGCTTGTTAAGGTACAAGAACTCGCATGCATTGTGAGATATGGCATAAGGAAAACCTTAAATCCAAAACGAACAAACAAAGGGAAGAACACCCCCAAAGCTTCTAACGATGCCTTGCATATGACACATCACCACATACAGTTAATCAGAAAGTAAATGAAACAAACCAATGCCAAAGGGCCAACTTGTAACATACAAGGAAACACAACCACAAACACCCAGGCAGACCCAAGCCAATGAAAATATAAGCTAAAGCGGCCAAGGCGGAGAGGAAGAAAGAAGGAGAGGGGCCACAGAGAAGGCAGGGGAAGAGGGGAAGATAATTGGTGAGGGGGAGCGGAGCCCAGGGGCAGGCATAAGGGGGGGGAAAGCGGTGCCCGTCTCGCGGATAAAACGACCCAGGGGTAGGAGGAGCGGGAGCCAGGACCAGAGAGGGGCCTCAGGGCGAATGTCGGTGACACCTAGGAGGTGGCGTGACCGTTCTAGGGCCGTTGAGGGAGAGCGTAGGATGGCGTGGCTAAAAGTCTCATCCTCCTCCCCACAACGGGGGCAGAGGGTGGGAAGGCTAAGGGCAAACCAGGAGGGGTGGGCCGTAAGGTAGCTCCTGTGTGAGCGCATCTGATGCACGGGCCCGGCAATGAACTTCCCAAGGCCCATGAAGGGGTGAGGCAATAGGTGCCTGGGGAAACGAGAATGCTCAGGAGGAGGAACGGGCCTGAGCCAGTCATCCATAAGGAGATCATGGGCCTTCCGGCGCAGGACACGTTAGGCAGAGGTCATGGCAGTTGCAGGCGGCAGGGGGGGGGGGAAAGGATAATAGATCCGTCCTAATCAGGGAGGCAAAGGACAACGAGCCCGATACCGGCAGTGCCAGATGAGCCACAGCAACAATCAGGAGGTGTGTGCATACCGGGAATGAAGGGGGTGTCGTCCGCCAGCTAATGGGCATAACATGGGCGGGCACACGCCTACACAGGTAACAAAATGAATCTGGTGCACGAAACTGTAACAGCGAAGGAACGTCAGGAGGAAGGCGAGCTGCAGCAGGAATGGCGGAGGGCGGGAAGGACACCAGTCGGAGGGCGGCCATGCGTCGACGGTTCCTGGCCAAGGAGGTGACTGGGGGGAGGCAGGCCTCTGCGGAGAGGATCGGGGTAGAGGTGGATCGGAAGCAGTTGGTGACCCACCGCTGGACAGAACGCCAAAAAACCTCCATTCTGTCCAAAAGTGACCGGGAGGGCACCAGAAGGTCTGCTCCATAGAGGAGGATAGGTAACAGAAGGGAGACGGCCAGCCTGTGGCACAAATGGGGGGATAGGCCAGACCCCGGGGTGAGAGCCGCTCAACAGTGGAAAAGCACCTTGGGCAAGAGTGAGGTAGCGGGAAAAATGAGCTTGAGTGGCGAGAGAAGGGGTAAACCAGTAGCCCAGCCAATGGACCTGGGACTGCGGGGAGAACAACAGCGAATCATTTGCAATTGGAGAGAAATCAAATGCCCCACGCTGAAGTGGAGTCCTCCAATACATCAGCTTAGTCTTGGGGACCGAGAAGGACACACGACGAACTGAGGCCTTACGCTTCAGGCGGGAGTAGATGAGCTGTAGGGAGCAAACATTGCCCCAATAAGAAGGAGACGCCACGGTGATGGCAAAATCATCAACAGAGGAGAGAACAAGCACCCTAGGGACCGAAAAATGCAAAGAAGAAACATAAATAACAAATAACAAAGGAGACACAGGGGACCCCTGAGGGGTGCCATCAGAAACAGGGGAAAAGGTCCTTGGAGAACCTTGAAACAACAATGAGCAGGTGCGACCAGTGAGGAAATCTCTAACCCAGGCCACAATGTAGTGATTGACCCCCTTTCTCTAGAGGGACTCGGCGAAAACAGATGAGTCGACATTGTCGAAACCACCCTTAATATCAAGGAAAAGGGTGGAGACCTTGAGGCGTGGAGGTTGAAAGGAGCGGACAGTGTGAACCAAAGAAGCACCGGCGTCAAAGGAGGAAAGACCAGGAAAAGAGCCACCTTGGTTAGGACTCAGGAGCCCAACGGCATGGGCGATGGGCTGCAGGCGGGAGGCGACAACCCTTTCCAAGATCTTGGACAGGGTCTGAAGAAAAATAATAATGCGAACGGAGGAAGGAGAATCATAAGATTCTTTGCCGGGCTTATCTAGGATAACCCCATTTGCCTTTTTTAGAGAAGGAGGGTGGAAGCCAAACTGCAGCAGCTTGCCGAGGAGATGCGTGAGAATCAGGGGGTTGACTGCGTGTACCTTCTTCCAGACAGAATACGGGATGGTGTCTGGGCCAGGGGTGGAGGAGGAGGATGAGCGAGCCAGGTTGGAAGCCACTTCCTCAGATGTGATGGGGGGGCAGTCCCCGTAAGGGCGCAGAATGGACGGGAGGGAAATACCAGGGCGAAGAGGGAAAAAGCGCTATCTATCTGTTTCCGTGACCCTGCTTATATAGGCGCTCTTCCCACAACCCTAACCCTGGTGACTTTACTATTAGTTACCTCTTTACTATGACTGCCGTGTGAGTCATAGTATAACAAATATCCTATGCCTCACAATTTTTGTCATAGTATACAATCCCCATACTATCCAATTTCCATAAAAGGTCATGTGCGCTAATCGTGTCACATGCGTGAAACCCCTGTCTCATACCTGTGGTTAAGTGCAAAAGTCATAACATCATATGACCTCACAAGCGTAAGTCATGAAACCATTAATATATATCAAATCAAACATCATAATCATAAATGATCTCACAAATCGTGAATCCATGTGAAATATTGTATATTGCTAAGTCACGATTTGTGACAATAGCTCCTTTCTCCCCTCAGCTTGAGTCCCATCAAGCTATTCACCAAGTTTCTTTACTCGGTTCCCAAATCTTCTCATGTCGCGACGGAACTTCCGTAAAGGTTTGTTCCGTTGTGCATAACTGTTTCCTTACCATCTCCAATGTCTGGTCTGCCACCTGACAGTTCGTTTTTGGTATGTCCTGGTGGCTTGTTGCGCTTCCAGGGTCTCCTCTAGGAGTCTGATTGTTCCTTGGGCTTAATCCAATTGTATTTCCAAACCCGAAATTTATCTTTGGAGGAATTCAATATCTGCCTGCTTGTGTTGGCTTACTATATCATTGTTTCGGGTTTCCTAGCCCCTCTCCAACCTTCCCCACCTAGCTTCCGTGCGCTGAGCATCCTTGCTGCTCAGTTTTTCTCTTTTACCTCACGCCTTGGCCTAGTATCCCGCCCGGATCTTCGCATCCTGGTGGGCTCAACAATTATTTTGGTAGCACTCCTCCCATCTCGTTTCTGCATGTCGTTGTTTTGGCCAATAAGTGGCTCCCTCCTTGTCCCCTCTCTGGAGGTTGCAATGCTCGTCATAGCATGCCGTCCAGCTCATCGCGTTGTGTTCTGATGCCCTTTGCCGGTCCTCTACCATCGCATAGCCAGGGCTAGTTGGAGTGGTTTCTCGCATTGGGTCTCCCCAACGATCGTTGGTTTTTTCTTGTTTGATTTCTGCCCTGCCTTGGTTTATCTGGGTATCGTTTGTGGCTGTGTTTGATTGCATTTTCTGCGTGTTCCAAGTTTTCCGCTGGGTACCAAACTTTATCGTGATCAGGAGAATATCCTCTCCACTTCGCTCGAAATTGGAGTCTTCCTTAATGTAGTCGTGAATCGACTATTTCTTCAAGTTCGTATTCTGTTTCGCCTTCGATTTCGATGGCTGGTGTGGGTGACTGGATCTGTGATGGTAATCTTTGTTCTTGGTAGGGTTCGAGAAGTGAGATGTGGATGTTGTTGTGTATTCTCTTCGATGGGGGAAAGTACAGCTTATATGCACTTTTCCCCACTCTTGCCAAGATCTTAGAAGGCCCCATCTTTCTAGAATCGAGTTTCTTGCATGGTCTTGTGGTCCTTATATTCATTGGTAAGAACCATACCATATCTCCTGTTTTCAAATTCGTATCGGTTTTCTGTGTTGATTGTAATTTTCTTTCGGTCGAAGTTGTGCGGCCACAATTTCCTTTCTTATGGTATCGTGCCATTGGTTCATTTCGTTCGCCAGTATCTTCCGATCTGGTATCAGATAACCACTTGCGTGATGTTTCGGGTGTTGTCCGTAGTTTGCAAAGATGGGTGTTGTCTTAATTGTTTCTTGTTGTCCGTTATTCTATTCAAATTCCCAACAGGTAGTAGTTCATTCCAATTATCTTGTTGATAGTTGACGTATACTCTCAGGTATTGTTCCAGGATGGCATTGGTTTGCTCTGTCTGTCCATCCGTTTGCCGTTGTTAACCCATGCTCAGTTTCCTTTCAATTCCCAATCTCTGGGCTGTCTCCTTCGATAGGTCAGAGGTTAATAGTATTCCCTATCGGTGATAATATCCTGCGGCAATACATGTAACCAAAATATTTCTTTTGCAAAGGTTTACCCGAATTGTTTTGTGGTCATATCCTTCCTGCATGCAATAAAATGACTCATTTTTGTCAGTTAGTCGATGACTACCAAGATAGGATCATATCCATCCGATTCTGGTAAATCCGTGAAAAAATCCATAGATATCGACTTCCATGGCTTATCAGGTGCTTCGTTTGATTGTAGTTAACCATACGGAGCATGTCGGGATGATTTCCTTCTTTGACAAATGTCGCAGTTCTGTAATATATCTTGATCGTTTTCCGCATTCCGGGCTTGTAGTAACTGCGACTGATGAGTTCCGTGGTCTTTGCTGTCCCTCCATGTCCGGCTTGTAAAATGTCGTGATTTGTTCTGATAAGTTCTGTTCTTATCTTCTCCTCTTCTGGTACCCAAATCTTGTTCTGGTACCATAGGCAGTCACCCTTCCATTGGCATAGCCCTAAGGCTACAACCTTCATTTCTTTTCTTCCTTGATCTAATGCTTTCCTTATCTCTTGTCTGTGATGGTCCTTCACACTGTGTTCCTTAAGATTTCTCATCTCTTCTCCGGGAAAGTTAATCGTATCCATTTCCTGTATCCTTATCACCTCGAAGTATCTTTCTTGTGGTAAGAGGATCCTTGGTTTCTGTTTGATCTGGTCGTCATCTTCTTCTGGCGCATCTTGACTTCTCATTTTCAATGCGTCCGGCTTGCCGCTTTCCTTTCCTGGCCGATATTCGATCTGTATATTGTATTGGCTTAACTTCTTGCTCCACCGGATCTGTCGTTCATTAAGATCCTTGGTTGTCATGAAAGGAACCAAGTTCCTATGGTCGGTAAGGATCCTTTTCTTGTGATGGCTTCCCAACACATATCTTCTCCATTCCTGGAGTGCCTGTACTATGGCAAATAGTTCTTTGACGTGAATATCGTAGTTGCATTCCGCATTCGTCATTGTCTTTGATCTGAATGCCAAGGGTCGCCATTTCTCGTCTTCACACTGTTGTGATAAAATTAATAAACAGACATACTTCGATGCATCTGTTTCAATCATAATCGGTCTTTCCGGATTGGAAAGGGTGAGTGAGGGTGCCGAAGTTAATTTTTTGTCTCATCGTATCGAACACCTCGCTTTCCGCTATACCCCACTTCCATTTTGCATTTTTCTTTGTCAGATTGTATAGAGGTTTTACTGTCCTGCTAAACCCCTCAATTAATCTTCGTTAAAAGTTGCAGAATCCCATTAATCTTTGGATATCGGTTTTGTTCTTCGGAATTGCCCATTCCCACATGGTTGCCATCTTGATTGGATCCATCCAGACTCATTCTTGGCCAATAATAAATCCCTAGTATTCCACTTCTTTCTTGTGAAATTCACACTTAGTTGGCTTGATTCTCATTGCGGATTTTCCAATCGCTTCCAGGATTTTTCCGACGTCTTCCTGGTGCGGCTCCATTGTTTCTGAGTACACCAGTACGTCATCCAAATTTACTATGCAGCATATGTCCAAGAATCGGTGTAACGTTTGATTGATCCATATCTGGAATGTTGCCTGTGCATTGGTCAAGCTGAATGGCATTACCAAGTATTCGTAAGTTCCGTTTCGTGTCGCGAATGTAGTTTTCCATTCGTCTCCTTTCTTGATCCGCATGTTGTGGTATGCATCTTTAATATCCAGCTTCGTAAAGTATCGGGCGCTATTTAGCCTATCGAAGACTTCGCCGATAAGTGCCATTGGGTACCAATCTTGTTTTGCCGACTTCATTAGGTCCACGGTAATCCACGCATAGTCGTAATTATCTGTCCTTCTTGTTGACTAAAAGGATGGGTTCTCCAGTGTCCGCGAAGGAGTCTTGTATCCATCCCAGTTCCAGATTCTGTTTCAAATAGCTTCTCAATTCTGCCAGTTCTGCCGCTCCTAGTGGATTTAACCTCTTCGCTGTGATTGTCTTTCCTTTTTCTAGGTTAATCTCGTGGTCTACTCCTTCTCTGTAAGGCGGTAATGTGGTCTTTTCTTTTTCTTCATAGAGATCCTGTAATTGGTGATATACCTCTGGTATCATCCGTTCCAAGGGTTCTTTTCCATGGTACTTTTTGGCATTAATAGCCATCTCCGTACTAACCTTCATTTCCTTCAAATCGCATTGGCCGTCCTCCTGGTTCCACTTGAGGATGCCTGTGATTTCTCCTCTTCTATAGAACTTACCAAAGGCTAGAGCCGTGATCACGCAGATCTCTATTCATTTCTGGTCCGTCTTTGTTTCTTCCCGGGTGCCTTCTGATTCGTTTCTGACCCGGTCTCTTTTGTGTTCCGTACTTCCTAATCCTTTGTCTTCTCGTTCAGTCTTTGCAAGTACTTCGATCTCCTTGCATTCCCCGTCCAGGTATCTTTCGCATATCAGTTGTGCTATCCTGTCATCGGAGTTGACTGTGTAGTCTTTGTCCCCTAGGTTCACCATTACTAACTTCAGTTCACTTGAATAATCCGCATCTATTACACTTGCATTGGTTGTAATCCTGTTCTTGACTGCTAACCGCTTCGTCGTGCAATGCGCCCATAAGTGCCCTCTGGTAACCCGATGGTTGTTCCGGTTCGGATGACTTCTTGCCCGTTGGCTCGTATCCTTGCTCTTTCGCTAGCGTACAGCTAGTGTTCTGCCGTCCACAGTGTGCCTCTTGTAGGCAACGTTGCCTCCTTAGTCAACCTTTTGACTTATATCTGTTTTTCCGTTTTACCAGAACCATGAGAACTACATATTGAAGTTCTCCTCCGGGCTACCGCTTCTGGGACTGTAAAGAACCTTGATGACTCTTTTAAACACCAGGTCGTGTTCTCTCACGGTCAAACGTGATAGTCCCCTTTCCCCAGAAAATTGCAGGGCTATGTTCGCTTAACCATGGTATTCCAAGAACTGCTTCGTAGTTTTGTAAATTTGCGACTGGGAAGGTAATCATTTCCTTTTGGCTACCGATGTCCATAGGTACTGTCGTTGTATGAGTAACTGGACCCATCGCGCTTAGTTTGCCGTCGGCAAGGTAAATCTCTCGTTGTTGTCTGGCTTTCCCCATAGGTATGCCATACTTTTCGCATACCTCCTTATCAGTAAAGTCCTCAGTGGCTCCTGTGTCTATCGTTCCGTTGATGCTGATAATCTTGTCTCAGCCATGTAGTCGCACTTTTACCATGACATGGTCGTTTTGGTGTTCCAGTGATTCCGTGTTGTTTAGTGCCGAGGAGGTGTTTCGTATCTCAATGGGTTTCTTTTTCCCCTGGTCCCTCAGATCATCTCTTACTGGGGACCGTCATCTTTTTCCTCTTCGTTCTTTTCGCTCTCGAGATCTATTTCGCGGCTTGTTGTTCTTTGTTACCATCGTGGGTTCTGAACCCTACTGACTGTCCTTGCCAGGTATTCATTTTCATCTTTTGGGTTGGTGCAGTTTCTCATCATGTGTCCTGGCTTTGCACATGCCATACACAGATTGTTGTTGCTTCTCCTCCAATATTTGGTCTTTGATATGTTTAGAGCTTGTCTTCGCCTAGTCGCATCTAAGTCCATTGGATCTCCTTGAGACTCCTGTAGTCGTTGGGTCTTGAAGGTGCCGTCATAGGTTCTGGCGTTGTCATATGTTTTGGTCTTTGACCTTCCCTGTACATGTTTGATAACGTCCAAGCGGTTTTCTTGATTTATGGCCCATACCTCCATTTCTTCAGTCGTCATGAAGTCTTGAGCCCTCATGGCCCATGCGTTCTGAATATCTTCATGTAAGCCTCTTAGGAAGGCCCTTCCCAGGGTTGCTTCGTCGTATTCTGCCTCTGTTGCCAATAGTCGTAACTCGTTCTAAAAATCAGTTACATTCCGGCTCCCTTGCTTGATTTTCTCGATTTTATTTCTTGCCGTTTCCCTAGCATCCACGTCGCCGAATTGGATGCGTAGAGCGGCTTGAAATTCTGCCCAGTTATTCCATCTGGCTGTGGTCTTTCCTTCCACATATGGAGTAATCCATTTGCCGGCTGATTCTCATTGTAGGGATTTAGCGAAGTCCACTTTCAATCCGTCTTCGTTTTCTCCCCATCCTAGTTCTGTGTAGTACATTGCAAGTTGGACTGGCCATGCTAGCAGTTTGGTACGGTCACCTGTAAATGTATCCGGGGTTTTGATTTTCGGCCTTCGAATTGTCTGTTCTAGTCGATTTTCCTGCACCGTTCTGGACAATTCTAGGAGTTGTTCCCTTGTGAGAGTTATCGTATCCGCTGGTCCTGCTACCCCCGACATTCTGTGTATTGGGGATACTCCAGAGCTTAGTGACCCTGATCTTGATCTTGCTTCCGGGGTGACCGGGCTCGGAGTTGTTGGGGATCCTTCTCTCGATATCTCGCTTAAGGCTTGTCCAAGTTCTGCTTCTAGTCCTAAGAAAGTCTGTGGATCGTTGAAGTCTGGTACTTCTGTATCTGTAGGTGAATCCGTTTTGTATTCGTTAAGTGTTGCAAAAGACGCAACCAAATGTTACAAACCTATCCCTAGTCTGCCGGACAAGGCACACTATCATCTCTAACTGCAACAGGTAACGATACGTACTGCTGGTCGCACCGCTGGTTAGGTCTCATAGCCTTACGTCGCCATGGGAACGCGGAGTTCTCTCACTCCTAGGCCTAGGAACTGCTCTGTAGTGATACGTTCTCAGAATCACCTTTCGGTCGGTGATATAAACGGATGGTCGTAATAGGAATAAAGTCTGGATTGAACTTATAGATAAAATATAACATAGGAAGTAACTTAGGTGGTTCCATGAAGAGCTTGCTATCTGTGTCCTTGACCCTCCTTATATAGGTTCTCTTCCCCCAACCCTAACCCTGTTGACTTTACTATGAGTCAATCTTTACTAAGACTGCCGTGTGAGTCATAGTATAACAAACATCCTATCACTTCCAATTTGAGTCATAGTATACAATCCCCATAATATCCAATTTCCATAAAAGGTCATGTGTTCTAATCGTGTCACATGCGTGAAACCCCTGACTCATACTTGTAGTCAGGTGCGAAAGTCATAACATCATATGACCTCACAAGCGTGAGTCATGAATACATTAACATAAATCAAATCAAAAACATAATCATCAATTATCTCACAAATCGTGAGTCCATGTGAAACATTCCATATTGCTAAGTCACGATTTGTGACACACCGTTGCTCCTCCTCCTCTGCTGACGACCGATATTATCTACCATTTGTATTCAAATCAGTATTCGAGTAACCCCAAATCAAAGCAGCAGTTCTTCTCCGCTCCCTTCCCGAGTCGATAAGTAACAACGTCGACACTCTCCAAACCAAGGAGGACCTTACCTATGAGCATGTCTACAACAGGTTGTTGGATATGAGACCCTCGGTTAGCCCTGAGGACGACAAAGTGTATAAAAGCGCTGATATCTAAGAAAAAGGAAGGGAACCTACCCGGAGACCTGCGGCCACATCCAAGGAATGCACCTACTGCAAAAAGCATTGCCCCACTGATCGCTCTGAGGGACATACCTGGAATGAGAGTAACAAACTCAAGGGTGACAACCGAAGGAAGAAGGAAAAGAAAGCGGTTAGTTCAGCCAAGATCGGCAAAGAAAGATCTGAACCGGTCAGTACATCCACGTCCCTGCTCTCTATTTAAAAGACTCCTCACCCACTCAACTGGGTAATCGATACAGGCGCAAGCTCACACAGGACAAGCAACCTAGACCTTCTTATAACTTTGAACCAAGTACAGCGACTGTTAAGTTAGGCGATGAATCAGTAATAGAATCATGTGGCTGAGGAACTGTCAAGCTCATGGCCAAAACTTTACATGGTCATGTAGCTCCTGTATTCCTAAAACATGTTCTCTCGGTTCCAAAGTTAGGTCAAAGTAACTAGTTGTCATGGTGCGCTATTGTTCTGTGGGGAATGGTTATTCTTTGCGTAGTAAAGGGGTGGATATGTTTGTATACAGAGAGAATAAAGATAAGTGATATGGAGAAGGCTTGATGGTCAAGATTATGTTGTGCAAGAAGAGAAAGTAGTTGCGAACAAGATGACTTACCAATAGTAGCATGAAGCCTTAAGAGATCCTTCATAATCCTACCTCAAAAGTACCAACTACTCAGACACTCCAGCTATCCCCGTAGTTCCAAAAGAGTAGCAGTGTGAAACCTGCATTACGTCCAAATCTACAAAATGTAAACCCTAATCTAGAGACAAAAGATGCGAAAATCCCTATGATTTAATCCACTCTGATCTTAGTGAAAAATTCTCTTCCCCCTTCCTCTGGAAATTCCTGGTACTATGGCACCTTTCTTGATGATTGTACACGGTACACCTAGATTTACCCTATTAGTGCCAAATCCGATACCGTTAAAGTATTCAACCAATTAATCAAAGAACGACACACCCAGGACAATTCTCCTATTAAATGATTGAGGACCAATAACGGAGGAGAATATCTCAACAAAGATATGACAACCATGTTTGAAAAACTGGGTATTATACATGACAAAATGCCTCCTTACTCTCATGAATCTAATGGTGTTGCCGTCTGATATAATTGGACCATTATCAGATCTACACATTGAGAGTTGTCAGGTCTTACACCGCGTGTATGGGCCGAAGCTGTTACCTCAGCTGTATACCTTCGTAACATCCTCACTAACCGATCCACAGGACAACTTACACACTTTGAATCTCTCTACAACCAGAAGCCGTTAGTAAATTTCCTACGCCCCTACGGGACCAAATGCTTTGTTTATAAACATACAGGAGCAGAAAACTAGGGACAAAGTTACAGCCCCGGGCCATAGAAGGATACCTTGTTGGATATACTTCCTCTAGCAAGATATACAGAATATACCTACCATCATTGCACAAGATCTCAGAAATGCGTCAGCTCCACTGGACAACCAAGACTATACTACCGCTATATCCCAAGGAACCTGCACCAACATCAGAGACCTTTGCAACAATCTACCCACCTACCTACCAAAGAGCACCAGCACACGATAAAGCTCTACCACAGGAAGCTAATGACAAACCAACCATTGAAGTACATCCACCTCCACCGCCATAACATCAAGAAGATTATCACTGTCCCCAAACTCCTGAAGAAACAACGGAACCTCCTGTACAGGAAGTACAACCGGAAAATCCTCCTGAGATACAGACCAGATCTGGCAGAACTATTCTCCTACCACAATACTTTGGGAGAAATGTCACTGTACCATCTAACGAGGATCCCAAAACGTACACTCAAGCAGTGAAAACCTCGTTTAATGAACAAGCGACCAACGCAATGGACGAGGAAATTTGGTCACTTAAGAAAAGTGGTACTTTCAATGAAGTAGATAAACCTACTGGATGTAAGATTATTGACAGTAAATGGGTCTTTAAGACTAAGTGAAATGCTGATGGTACATTAGAACAGTATTGTTGAAGGGCTGTTGCCAAAGGATTCTCACAAGTACCTAGTTTTGACTCTGAAGATAGTTTTGCTCTGGTCATCCGATATGAATCACTCCGCTTCGTCCTTGCAATATGTGCTAAACACAAATAGCTACCACGGCAATTCGATGTCAAATCTGCATTCCTTTATGCTGAGTTGAACAAAGTAGTCTACATGCGACCGTTACCTGGGTTCCCTAATCGAGCCCATGTATGGCGACATAACCAAGGTCTCTATGGACTTAAGCAATCTGCGAACGAATGGTATGCTTTCCTAGCTAGATACTTAACATCTAAAGGTTTTGCGACTTCTGCCCTTCGCCCATGAATGTTTGTTCCTGGTAAACACGACATATACCTCTTGCTTTACGTTGACGACATCGCTATATACTCGGCCAACACCCCCCTAGCTACTTCCCTCGTACAAGACCTGAACACCGCTTTTGATATTACGGACTTAGGGGAAGCCAGATTCCTACATGGCCTCCACATCACCTGTACAACAGACGGGATACATCTAACCCTGCAACCATACATTAAGTCAGATCTCGAGCGATATGGTATGGAAAACTCAACCCCAGTCTATACCCCCTTACCCAAAGGAATTCAACTACGGAAAGGGACAGTGGATGAACAGATATCAAACATGTCAATATATCAATCGATAATAGGATCACATATGTACCTTACTACTAGTGCCAGACCCGATCTAGCGTATACAATATCCTTTCTCTAACAATTTTCTTCCTGCCCGAACGAAATACACGTGAAGGCCGCTAAACACGTCCTTCGCTACCTTCACGGTACAAAAGACATTGGCCTCTTCTACCCTTATACAACTACAAACGATAGGAACACCCAGGTGGATGCGGACTTGCAGCTTGTCTTGATATCTAGCGCTACTTCTCAGAGTATGTTATTCTTTTTAACAATGCCTGTATATCCTGGCTGTCCATGAAGCAAGCCCTACTTGCAACATCTACTATGGAGGCGGAATATATAGCTATGTCCCTAGCAGTAAGGCAAATCCAATGGTACATGAAAGGTCACTGTGATATACGGCTTATATCACCGCTTATTTTAGATGCCGACAAAACCGGAGCAAAGTTCCTGTCAGCCAACCATCAACTTAATGAACTAGCAAAACATATTGATATCCATTTTCACAAAATACGAGAAGAGATCGATAATGGTTCTTTCACACTCCTGAAGGTTGGGTTATCAGAAAACCTTGCCGACATTTGACCAAGGTACTTGCGAAACCGGCACATGAACAGATGATGAGATTGTTGGGCTGTAGATAATAACGGAAATTGTTGAAATTCTTCTATTCGTTTCATATGTATATTTCCTATGGTAATATTGTTTATGTCTCTGCTTGGTTATTTCTAATTTACTCAGGGAAATACTAGAGATATTGCTACAGCTAGTATATATCATATACTCGGTTATATTTCAAGATAATGTTTGAGAATTAATGCTTGTATTTCTTATGTTATGTGCGGGATTTCATAGTTATCTCTCCATGTATATTGACCTTTTACCGGTCATGTATCACATATGATCTTTCCATTTATTTCGCGCACACCACTTCAGATTACAGATATTGTATTGGGATTTCCTTGGTTGTTTTTCAGGGTCAGACATGTTCGCACTTATGTTTCCTACAATGTTTTCACTATTTTGTTACTGAGTACAAGGAGGATACACACCTGTATAAATAGCTGGTTGCCACTTAATTTGTTTTAGTTAATTAAGGCCAAGAACTACTACAAACCTCCCTTCATACTACAATACTCCTCACACAAGCGTGCACATAGTATTCGTTTTAATACTGTATTGTATTTTTGTACTCATGCTATAAGATTGTCCCAATACACATAGTTTAAACAGTATATACATCCACAAGGTGGCTTGGTCCCTGGCTTAGGTTCGATCCTGATGTTCAACTTGCTATGTTTCAGTTGACCTCATATATTTCCTTAACTGAAAACATCCCCATTGTCCTTGTACTCAGGTAGAATACTGACACAAATTTCTAGGCCGCCATCTCCCGTATACATAGCCATCCCTTGAATGTATACCTGATTGCTATCCACGGCTAGGAGTTCTTAACTTGTATTGAGGTTCATACGTCGCTTATCAAAAAGGCAGTTTGTTTTGTAGGATTCTGAACACCACTGCAAAGTACTCTTATCGCTGTCAATCTCTGGATTATGGTCTTTTAGTGCAGATATTGATAGAAAGCCATCAACCTTATTATTGGGCATATCTGCAAGCTCAAACCTCCTCTAATTCACATGGTCACTGATATTCATTCTAACAGTTTTGAAGTATTGATACCCGGAACCTGGAATTTGATTTCTATTTGCATCCGAGATTGGTATCGGAAATTTCCCATCTATAGATGGTAACTGGGTCCTTGTGATCTATGAACTACTCAATACAGTAGCCAAAGCAACATCATCCAACTAATGTAGTACTTCTTTAATACACCTCTGCTTCTCAAAATTGCGGTTGAAATTGAGTTTTTGTGAATTGAGCGAGTATCGGGAGGTGAGCCATATAGTCTCTGCCGCTAAGTTGGTCTTTCTTCGCTAACAGGTGTTGTTCGCTTAAGAATCATAATGTTTCTCACCTTATAATGAATGTACTTTTGGCTGTATACTATCACAGCAGCATGAATTCGGGTATTCAATCCTCCTTTTGTATACTGGCAAAATAACTTTCAATTCCAATCACGTCCCGCCTCATTGACGTACAAAAGCAACAAAATCAAATAAAATATGGCAATCACTATCGGTCTTTCCCAAGTAATGCTATAAATAAAGAAAATAAGAAAATAACCTTACAATCAATATACAAAAGGAAACTGACACCGAATCTTGCTTTCCAGTATTGAATCAGTAACATATTTCGTTTATCGAGGATAAGACTTACCTTGTCCCATTTCTCTTCTTTTCAACAATTTTCCTATAAGCACTATTGCGAAGAGTAGTAGTCGGCTTCCTCATTTCTAGGACCCTGTTGGAGTGGCTTACAGTATTCACTGCCATCACGATCAACCTCTAATATAGGGACTGATACGCTGATGTTTCACATATGGGATATGGGTCCAGATTTTCTGGTCTAAAAGATGTGATAGTTTTTAGTGCTGTGAGGTGACTATATTGACTACAACCCACTCTGGTAAGAGGTAGAGTCAAAACCAGACTACTCAGCCTACGTGAAAGAAGATAATGTAAGTTGTCCAAGTGGATTTATAACATATTCTAGATTCTTGATAATCTGAATACATCTGCACATGAGTGCATATATGCAAGAAAGACGGGCTCTAGACTCATCACCTTGTTTTCAGTGAGATATTCCCAATTGGGCAGCATTAAACTTAACTTTGTTCATTTGGCAAAGAGATCGAAGGCTGTCTACTGGTGAATTGCTAGACACCCTGCGAGAAATAGTTAGACTAGAGGATGATTTCCTGTAGCGGGGTTAGACATCTTCTGGTTCAAACTCGGTCCGCACTTTTATACCAGGGCCGAAGCCCCTCTAGATACTACTCATATATGGCCAACATAAGTACCGGGAAAGAGTGCATAAATAGTTAGCCGTCCCATGTAGTTAAGGAATTATCACCCAACATAGGAAAGCGCTTAGCAATATAACAAGTTATTAAGGTTTCAAGAATCTTTCATCCTTTATCAAACATTTTACAGTACTTTCCAGACATTTCTCCAACCTTCTCGATATCAGTCTGGCCTACGCAATTCAACATACTGAATTGGCTACCCCATAATACTATAATGTTATTTTCTAGTTACCAAAGCGCGACAATATTGTCACTGCTATTTTATCTTATACCTGAAGAATACCACAACACTGAAAGTTTTCATTATTGCAAACATTGTAGGCAATGTCGACCTCTCAGTTTTGATAACGTATTTCATATCTGTTGTGAAGGATTTACCCTGGACATACATGCAGTAGCACTCAGACACCTACATGCTATACACAGCAATCATATCATAAGTATATATCCATAAGATGGACGGTGGATAACAACATTCATCAAATGCAAATAATAATCTATCCAAGAATATATGGAAGCTCCTAGACTTGATACTCAATCTCCACGTTCAATCTTGGAACTTTTACCTAACCAACAACAGAGAGGGCATCTCTGATACTTTACTATCAGGACTAGCTACCTAGAAATTTGATCCTTTATACACCAGTTCCTCTTTGAAGATATACTTGCTGCTGACCTTGCAGAAATTCCACTATTTTCAACAGTTGAACCATCATGGTTTACTAAACCATTTTTGGTCACCACACTGGTGGATATTTCCCAAATCTACATCCAAATGCATGCGGGAGACGTTTCCAGACACGAATTTCAAGACTGGGATTCTGAAAAGTCTATCTATGATACTTGCTACGATTTTGGTGGATGGAGGCCAAACCACTGGTCATCCTTAATTTTGATACCAATATAAGTACCAGGTCTAAGCGAGCTGCCAGAGCTATAGCACAAGATGACATATCAATTCCTAGTCCTTTGGGGTATAATCAGATGTTCAAAGGGGATGATACCAAATCCACGCCTTCGGCTTCCCTAATTCTATCCATGGAATGGTACCAGCTCTCTCATTATGCATTTGGATCATCCATCATTAAGGGTTCAGAATCGTGCCAAGCGAACCAAGAAGCCTGTCAATAAGCAAAATAACTTCCCGCATAATGCAGTCAAAGCATTACACCTCTTGGACTAATCCTTGGATGAAAGTGCAAATGCGAATCAAACAGGGATATCAGAACTATAACGGGAATTTAGGCAAAATTTTATAAAGCTAGAAGTATTGAATAGCCGTATGGCCAGAGGTCAAGTTATAAATGATGCAGAGATACAGGAAGGCTACAGAGTACTTGAACAGCAGATTGGAAATACCGAAAGGGAGCAGCAACGGTTTTCTACACAGGTTCTGGAAGATTTCAGTGGCCATCAGGTGCAGCAGGAGCAACATGCCCATGTGTTGGAATCAAGGGATCAGATTCTAGAAAAGGCGCTGATAGACCTATGCTAATTTAAATCAGGAGGAACAGGAATGGACACGAAGGATAAATGAACAACAAGAAATTGTGGCTCAACAACTAAGCCAAGAAGGGGAAGTTATGAATACATACCTTGATGCTCTAGTAGAGCAACTGGTAGATAAACTAGCATTAGTACCAACTCAGAATGGAATCGGAGATGGTGATTTAGGACCATCTAACCTAGGGCACCAAGCTATATTACTGCAACCAGGTACTATTCCAAGAAAAGAACGTGCATCTACATCAAGGAAGGATAAAAAAAAAAGAGTTGACGGTACAGAAAACAACCTACCACTGCCACCGCCGCTGGGTAACCTTGGTGATTCCCCTGACCTAGATGATGATAATGGGTCCGATAGTCATAGAGAGGATGGATATGGTAGAAAGGGCGGTAGGCCAGAACGCACTACATATTTACCATTTATTCCAAGAAATGATGTACCTGAGGAATGGTTAACATTAGCCTTCATAGTATGTAGAAGTGGACTCTCCTGACTAGCAAAGCTAATAGTGGAACCAGCCAACTTCTTTGAAAGAATGGACAACTAAGATGTTCGAAATTGGTTTATAGCCTGTGAGGACTATTTTGATCACAATCCTACACAATGGGAAAATCATGCACATAGGATTGTCAGCCTTGGGAAAACAAAGTGCACAAAGTGGCAACCTTCTTGGCAAAATTGTAGAAGGTGATGGGTGAATTAGGAGGATATGCTCGAGACCCAGACTATTACACATGGGATAGTTTTCGGCAAGAAATTACAAAGTGATACATCAGCATTAAGGAAGAACCCCGAGTTCAGGACCAAATCACCAATGTGGTTTATAAAGGGAAAATAGAAACCTATCTTCTGCTCCTGGAAAAACTCAACCTCAAGGCCAGACTTACTGGAATCAGTTTGAGGGTACAAGTGGATAGCAAACTTCCTGAAGAAACTTTGCGACGGTTATCACATCTGATATTGTGCACTGATAAAGAATAGATGGAAACCATACCGGAAGTCACAATTCAAGATGAGTAATTTCTGGATCAGGGAAAACTATTCCCTAGAGAACCCGCATCCAGTTGATTATCCATGCGAAAACACGATTACACTAGTAAGCGAGTTAAAACCGAACAAGCATACACCGACCAAAGAGCTGGAAGAAACAACCCCTCATGATAGATGACAGCTAAGGCAAACCTATCAGTATGACAAGAGGGGAACAACAAAGATGAGAGTACTGAGTGGAAGAATGCTCATGCGGGAATCCCACAAGATGTTATGGATAATAGAAAGGCTTAAAAGGGTTGCACTCGTTGCGGCCTAAACAATCAGACCTGGCGAAAATGTCGTAGGAACATAGACATAGCCAGGGCTATGGCAAAACAGAAAATCATTGACTGACCGAAATTTCCACGCAACCTGCAGCGGGGAACACTCTTTGTAAAACCAAATCAGACAAAGGATAACACTATACACAGTGGAGCCACACCTAGGTTATGGGAACTATATGACAGGGAAATGTCATAATGCCAGCAACATCAAAGGCGATTGGGTATTCAGGGCACTAAGAAATTAGCGATCAGAATCGAAAATGGGATCCCTCTATTCTAGGGCGAAGGGAAATATGGTGGACTAAGGCAGTTTGAACTAGTATTTCAGCAAAACCTGCGAAATTGCCCACCACCAAACTTTCTCATGATATTCTCACGAGGCATTTCAGGTAAATCCAAGAGGTCAAAAATACCCATAAATGACCTAAGTATTATTTAAACTTGTCAAGTAAGTTACCATTCCAACCTATAAAGGTTGTCCAAGTTGTTTTGGCAACTGGGCTGGATAAATCGCTTGGTCAATAAGAGAGCCGAAAAGGAACGAGCCTCTTCAAACAAGTGGCCTAAAGCCTGAGAACTTCAATAAGGCTGATTCCGCCAGGAATCTAACCCATGAACCTGCTGTAACACTAGAGAGGCCAAGCTCTAATATTACCAACTAGACCATAAAAGTCACCTTACAATAGAAAAACTCTCACAACATTCTATACCAACCAGAGATTAAAGATGAGTTAAATTTTTATAGCAGTACTAATTTTCCCATAGATGGAAGGGGGTGTTTTTAATTATTTTGGTAGCACCTTGGCAGGGGGTTAAGACCGCTAGTAGTTGGCCGTCCAGGATGTTAATATTTGACTATAGGTATAGTTTGTTTGAGGAGACCTCTATGGGCAAAACAATGCTGGCATTACCACGAACACCCAAGTATACAACCAAAATATCTTCTAATCCATGACGAGCCGATATAACAATGTAGCATAAGAGACAGAAATCAAACATGAATAACCAACACACTACCAAGGTCCCCAACAGCTAGCACATATCTTGTATATAGGAAAGGATATTGCATTAGAGTTTTATTTGACTCAGGATCTAATATCTTTGTTATACAGGAGATTTTAATTAAGGAATAAAATATTTCTTACTGATCATGTGAAAATCCTGTCCCTATTGTAGTTTTTCACAGGAGCCGAATTCTCTACCTGAAGGGATTTCACCCCTCCTCTTTACTTAGAAATTGGAAAAATATATATCAATGGAACATTGTAAGCGAAATTGCACCTAAAGGAAATTATAGATTAATAGTTCTATTTGGGTGGTGGAATGATAAACATTCAATAATGAATATTCAGGACACGGAAAAGTGGAGTTGTGAGAATCCAGGATGTCAGCTCCATCTTCTGGTGCAAGATGAAGTAATATCAATTGAATAGGATCAGCAGGTTTTAGAAGATCCTGACGCACAGGTCATTGGAAGAATTGCCCGAGTAGATCAAGAGGTAAATATATTCCTCCATAAACTCCCTATGCAATTAAATAACCACAAGGACCTATTCTGCCCGTCGACAGCAGCAAAACTACCAGCTTATCAAACTTTCGATCACTCAATTGATCTCAAATCAGATACCCAACCTCCATTAGGGCCAATGTACCCCTCCGCAGAAAAACAATTGTGAGCACTATGAAAATATCTTGACAATATGTTAAAACAATGGCAAAATATCTTCCGGCAAATCACAAGCAAGAGAACCAATAATGTTTTTACCCTAAGAGAATGGACGACTCATATTGCTAGTTGACTACCCAGGATTGAAAAAACTCACTATCCACAACAAATATCCACAACCTCTTATGACGGATCTACATGACCATGTTGAATAAGCAACAATTTTGACCAAGTTGGATCAGAAGGACGGTTACCATCTGATTCATCTAAGAAAAGGTAAGGAATGGAAAAACGCTTTTTGCACACAGTACGGCCTATATGAGTATAATGTCATGCCGTTTGGTTTTGTACACGCGCCAGCCACCTTCCAGTCCATAATGACAATGGTCCTGAAAGACATCCTCAAGGAATGAGTTGTAATATACACTGATGAAATACTTATATACTCTAAATCTGAGACAGATCATGTCATTTTTGTTATGAAAGTCTTGGAAAACCTACAAGAGTACAGAATGGCTATCTTGCTTACTAATATCACCTTCCATGTCACATTGGTGGGGTTCCTGGGGTACCTTGAAGCGGTCGATAGAGTCACTATGAGGGACCTTAAAGTAGAATCCATCACAGCCTGGAAGCCACCTCACTCTGCCTAAGAAATTCAAATATTTTTGGGCTTCTCTAGCTTCTAGGGACGATTCATTAAGAATTTCTCTGTGCTATGTGCGCCAATCATAGTTTTACATAAAGGGAACCCTAACGACCTCTCTTAGGGAGAAAAGCAACTGCAAGTGTTAGAGGAGCACAAATGTAGGTTGATTACAGCACCAACATTATGTCACTCCTTCCAGAGGGGGAAACAGTAGAGGAAATATATTCAAGTGATTACGCCTAGAGATATGTCCTCTCAGAATGCTAAGACAAAAAGCTTCATCCTCTCGCTTTCTACTGCTAAAAAGTGACCCCTGCCGAACCCCACTACGACAATTATGCCAAGGAATTGTTTGCTATACTGGTTGCGTTTGAAGAATGGCGACACTATCTTGCTGGCACAAATGAACCATTCACCATATATTCCGATCATCAAACCCCACAATACACTCTCACAAGAATGGCCTGGTCTGCATGACAAATACGTTGTGGATACAGGCTACTGATTTTAATTTTAAAATCATATATGGACCTGTAACCAGAGGAGGTAAACTAAATGCTTTATGCAGGTGGCCAGAGTACGGCCCTGTGCTGCGAGCTGAGCATGCCAAGCAGGACATACTTCTGTCCCATCACTTTAAAAACCTCCAGGATGACCAAAAATTAGTTGCCTTAGTTATATAGGGTAAAGAAAACTTAGAACTGCTCAAACGAGGGATGCCTCAAGAAGAAAGGAACAACTTGATTATGATTAATCCACTCTAACCGGAAGCACAAATCCCGACTCGAGGTTCTAAACCAACTGCCAGTCATGACCTCTAGAGAACCGAAAACAATATACTTCCTTTAAGAAGGCAAGTGCTTATGGGGATAGGAATAGCTTTCGGTCTACCAATTGGAACATATACACGTAAAACACCACGCAGTGGATTAGTGGTCAAGCTGGTATTTCAATTAGAGCCACAGTGATAGATGCAGACAAGAGTGGCGAGGTTAAATTTCTCCTTGTCAACACTAGGGACAAACCTTTCAAGTACAGACAGGAGACTGCATTGCACAGATCATCGTAGAAAACATTAATGAGAAAGGACTTCATGATGTCATGGAGGTAGATTATACTGAACGAGCAGGCTAAGACTTTGGTAGATCAGGAATTCAGTTGTAAGAAAAACAACTACAATCATGTTTCCTACATTCCGACGGAATGCACGAATATCTCGACCCAACAAATATCACCCTACACCTGGTTTGCACTAAGGGTCAAACACTAATGTCCAATTGTATAATTGCTAATTGCAAAGTTAAGAAGTTGATATTATATTCTTGGAACAGGTAAGGGAAACCACATATAAGGATCCACCTTGGATCAGCTGAAAAATAGAACTAGAAATCTGAGGGATAAGTGCAAAGAAATGCACAAACAAGGGACCCTAATGGATGGAATGCTCTTTTAAAAAAGTAATCCTATATGTTCCTCAAAGTGAAACTCTGCAGAAAGACTTTGCAAAAGGCTGCCACAACTCTAAGTTTGAAGGACACTTTGCCCAAGAAAAGACTCTGAAAATTATCACCTAAGACCTTTACTGGAACTGAATCACAAACTGGATAAACGACAATGTACTTTCCAGTAGTGAGTGTCAAAAGGCTAAGGCACTAAGACAAGCACGCTTTGGGCTGTTAAAACAACTACTGGTCCCATTCGCTGCTTGGGTATCTACCTAAGTAGATTTCATCACACAACTAACCAAATCTGCAGTATACACCCAGATTATAGTTGTAGTCGACTTGTTTGCCCAAATGGCACACTTTATCAGCTTGGAAGAAAATGAGACCTCTAAAGATCTTGCCTTGGCATTAAGCAACAAAGTTTTGAAACTCATGGGTAAAGAACTCAAATTATCTACGACATGGAGGCAAAGTTTGTGCTATTATTTTGTGAGTCATTGTGCAAGTCATTAAGAATCTAAAGAAAAATGACTACATCTTACCATCCCCAAACTGAAATACAAACGGAAAGAGTCAACCAAGTCCTGCGAGGCTACCATGGGATATATGTCAACTACGATCAGGATGACTGGTACCATCTTCTACCATTAGCCTAGTATGCATATAACAACATGGTAAGAAGCGCATATAGAATAACTTAGTTTTACGCGAACTACAGTTAACATTCACAAACAGCATGGATGATGGAGCGAGAAGTACAGATTCCAGGAGCAACTATGTACATCCACTGGAAGACTGCTATAGATGAAAAAGCAATGGAATTCCTTCAGAAGACTTGTGAAGGGAGAAACATATACTAAAACCACAAAGCTCGCAGTCAACCAGACTTCATAATTGGGGACATGATTAAGCTTAGGGCGAAAAATGTACACACTACGCAGCCATCCAAGAAGTTAGCACTCAAATTATATGGCCCTTACAAAATCCCAGAGCAAAGAAGAAACCTTGCCAACAAAATTGAAATATCAAAGCGTTGGAAAATCTATTCAGTATTCCATGTACCACTACTTGAGCCATACGACCATCAGTTCCACCTGGCTGAGAACAACCACCACTGGCACCAAACGAAGTTGAAGGTAACCTTGAATGGGAAATAGAAAAAATCATTAAGGGTGAAATAATCTCTGATTAACGAAGATTCAAAGGATGTTCACGAACGATCCAAGAAATTTGATACCTTGTTAAGTGGAAAGGATGTGCCGAAGATGAGAACAACTGGGAACCACAGGAGCACTTACATCATGCTCAAGTACTTGTAGATGAATTTCATAGCGGAAATCAGGAGATGCCTAAGTTGGGCTAAGTAGTATGTATGGAAAGGTTTTTCCTGCTGTGGCCAAGTTATCGCAGAAGGTTTTTTAACCCTAACTGAAGCAGTCCTAAAAGGTCATTATGCTTCCACAGGAAACTTGGAATGGGGGAGCTGATGTTTCACATATGGGATATAGTACTATACTTTCTAGTTTAAATGATGTGATGGTATATAGTGCTAAGAGGTGACTATATTGACTACAACCCATGCTGGCAAGAGGTAGAGTCAAATCCAGACAACTCAACCTCAGTGAATGAATATAGAGTAATTTATCCAAGTGGATCTATTACGTATACTAGAATCTTGATAATCCTAATGCATCAGCACATGAGTGCATATATGCAAGAGAGAGGGGCATCCAGACTGATCAGTGGGTATTCCTTGAGATGTTCCCAATTGGGATGCATCAAACTGAAGTTAATTCTTTTGGCAAAGAGATCGAAGGCTATCTACTGGTGGAGTACTAGACACGCGGAGAGAAATAGTTAGATTAGGGGATTATTTGCTGTAGCGGGGTCATACATATTGAGGGTCAAACTGTGTTGGAACTTATTAGACCATGGCCAAAGCCTCTAGTGAAACTTATATATAGTCAACCTAAGTACAGGGAAAAATTGTATAAATAAAGAGCTGTCCCCCGTAGTTAAGGCATCACCAGGCAATGGAGAAGAGCCCTTAACAATACAAAAAGTTATTAAGACTTCGAGAATGTTTTATCCGATATCATACATTTTACTGAGCTTTCCGGACAGGTCTCCTACCTTCTTGATACAAGCACAGCCTAGGCAATTCGACAGTGTTGAATTGGCTACCCCATAACAGAGGAGTTCGGTAACCTTTTGCTCAACTGGTGGAACCTCCATGCATCGATGTTAGGCTACACTTATGGTACCATGACCAGCTTCTGAAGCTGTTCACGCTCAAGCTGGTTTCATAAACTGTAGAACTGGTAGGGGAGCAGTACACTGTATCCCAAAGTGAGTGTAAGTCTCACAATAAGGGCATTATTTTACCCTAGGAGGCATGTCTGTAAAAGTAACCGGGATTTTACAGTGCTTTTCCTAATACTCTGAGGGTTTCTTGACCTGGCAGGTGTAGGCCGTTGCCTGTTGGGTTTTGGGATTGCGACTCTGGGAGCCTGTCTCCTAGTTTCGCTGTCGCTTAGTTTGAGAATACCTTACTTTACTCCACTCATAGACATTATGTTTTTCAATGATAACTGTGCATTTGAAAGATGCCACATCCTCCAGTTGTTGGCCAGTAATACGCAACAGTTTGAGGTAGTCGATATATGATTTATGATTTGAAGTTTTCAGCCACTAGGCATGTCGCAAATCTGTAGTCATTGAAATACGAGCTTTATCATTAACACAATTCCGATCATAATGCAAATTACTAGTAAGCGGAATGAGTTCATCAACAAACTGATCTACCTCACCGGGAATCATAACCAAACCATTGTATTGGCGAAGAGCGCAATCCTCAGCCGAATGACTGCATGAACTTGACTCCAGGTGTTTCTTAAAACCTGCCTAAGCACTTAACTCGTCGCTTGGATTGAAGTTAACTCAAGCCCTAATAGCAGCATATAGGCAGATATTCACATGGATGCTATTAGACAATTTTTTTGAGTCCCCTTCAAGAGGTACGATAATTAGGCTGACCTTATTCATATTCGACAGCTTGTATTGTCAGTAGTAGTCAAACCAAATCTTCCCATCTAGTATGAATAGCTATTAGACAAGGGGGTCCTCATTGAAGAGTTTAATCCCCAAATACACAGGTTTCTTTTACAGAATCTGGGATTTCTTCTTCTACTTCGGAACGTAGTCCGTCAATGCTAAACAGCACTCATCATACAGTTACATCTTAGCCTCATGCTAGCTGGACTTAGTCTGCCAAGAATTGGCTAAGATCATGGACGGTTGAAGAGGAATCGGCGCTACTGTTCGCGTAGTGTGAATCACGTGGTTTTCCTCCTTCGCAAGCATTTCCACCCCCTGTTAATTGCTTACCAATACCTGCGCCTATGTTTCGCTAATGGAGTCTCAAAGCTTCATCGTAACCACTTTTGCAAATCTTGGAATGAGCTTCATTGGCCTCCGGAGGGGAGAGCGCTTGAAACATAAAAGGTGTGGCAGTGGGTTCTCTGGCTACAAGAACCTTTACCATGCCTCTATGAACTAATTGTTTAGAGGTGGAACAGGTTTCAACCATGGTATAGTTATCTGAACCACAGCAAAAACAATGGGTCTTTTTCAACTTCAGAGCTGAGGGTGAATATTTTATTACCTCACCACGGCCCTTTGCACATGGGGCCTCGTGGTGGAAAACATGCCCAGAAGGTCCTACCTTGATCCTACAAGAATGGGTATAATTAGCCGCAGATGACTGCGCCACTACCCCGGAAAGTCCTGACTACACAGAACTACCAGATGTCTTTACCGGAGCTGGTGGTGCTGTCGGGTCGACTAGTTGTACCAGATTTTCTAGTGTGGCAAGCAATGAAGTTCCCTGTGCCACAGCATAGAGTAGTGCAGCTTCTAACACAAGTATTGATATAGTTGGCTCTCCCGGAAGGATACTAGCCAGTGTGGATGTTTTTGGTTTAAGGTGGTTTTTTCCCTTATTACTCCTTCAGGTCTGGACGACCTCCTTACAGTGAAATATGGGCCTAGAGATCGGCTTGTTAGATGTGCTTTGACTGCAAGAGCAATCCTTGAAACCCGCAATCAACTAGGGATTCCCCCTAAACCCAAAGACTTCCTTGTAGTTGCTATGAGATGTTGTTGTCAGTCTATGTCTGCCTTTACTTTTACAAAATATTGTGCAAAGGTACTGGGTCCGTTAGGGACCAAAGGAACGCGTGGAGCTTGATATATGATCACATCATTTTCAAAGTCAATCCTGCCTCCTTCATTCCTAGCCATTTGAACAGCCTCTAGGCAGCCCTTCAGCTCATACGCTGTCATGACATCCTCACAGGAGGCAGTCTGTACCTTCCTGACAAAGTCTCTAGCCATGTTGACCATATTCTCAGGGAAATTTCCTTACTTGTCTTCCACAAAGCATTGGAGTTGGAACTGTACTACGGCAAATCTTCAACTACCTTGATGTGGAATGTATTGCTAGAACACTTCATGGGTAAAATGTTCAAAAATAACTCCTTCAGGGACCAACTCATCTATTACTGCCATGTGGTTCCGGGTGATGGATGTTATGAGTCCCCTAGAATGGAGGACCATCATGATCTGACATTCCTCAGGTACGGAGATAGGTGCCGCTTCAATCGACCTCCGAACAAATTCGCACCTCAGACTTGGAAGGTGCGCAATAATATTGAAGTGCAAAAGAGGCAGCGAAAGAGTTATGGCTGGTTGTTACAAGCGTGAAAGAGACATTTTGGATATAGTTCCTTGCACTATAAACTAATTGTTCCTGACATGGATACCTGTATGTGTAAATGTCACGAAACAGGTATTGAGGAGTAACAAATCTCCAAAGAGAGTTAAGGGAATTGCCTAAGGTGACAATATAACTGGGCACCCTGTAGAAAGATGGAATCCAACGGATTCTACCCTACCAGGGACTCAAAGTAAAGTTCACAGAAGGTAAAGGTTTAGATATTTGAATCAAAATAATAAAACCTAATATAGTTAATCCAGAGCTTCAAGCTATTCAAGTTTGTCTCTAGAGGATAGTTGTATATCAGATTAGAATGCCAAAGGCATTTGTTTAAGTAGAATCATATATCCCTTCGATAACCAAACCTACTCTGACCATATATGAGCACCCTTCTCAACTCCGGGTATATCAATGCCAAACTGGCTCAGGTTCAGCTTCTTAGGTCTGCAGATTACGCGGATTAGGAGAGTCTACCAATCCAATTAGTTTTCGGCAATGCATTGCCGTTTTGTTTGCTTGAGAGAAAATCCCTTCCAATCGAAGAATTGTCAGTGGTCTACTGTTATGTCAATATAGGACTCGAATATCAAAGTTCAAATTCAAATGCCCTGCAGCAATTCCGTCCAATTAAGTATTGTAGTCAACCTGGTCTACCTGGCCAATTGGCAGCCAATCAAGGGACTACTTAACTGCCGTTGTGAGTAGCATTACCGTGTTTGCTAAATGGGTGCTACCCGGAGTTAATGGTTCGTTAACCACCTCAAACATGAGCAGACAAAATGCCTTCATAGTCCTAAAACCTGGCTCAGTAATGGTATAACACCTGGGCTATTGTTACTTGACTAGGTGAGTTATATCTGGTGATACATTATTAAATCCCTGACCGCAGGAGGTTCCTCAAGAACGCCTTCCACGCTCAGCTTAGGGATATTAGGCACCTATGGTACCTTCGGTGTGCCTGCTGCTGTCATTTCTAAGAACTTCCCCTGGTCGGCCGTCTCCAACCCCTATGGATACCCTGCGCATAGCCTCTAGTCGTTTAGAGAGGTGTGACGTATTTAGTCCAACATGACCCCTTCAATTCAATGATTTTGCTAGTGTTTTGTCGGCTGTTGTACTCTACAATGGTAAGCCAAATCCTCAACGCCGGGGCCCGAGGCAGTGTTAGTTGCCAAACGCTCCAAAATCAATTCAGGGTGAGTATAGTCGACTTTCGCATTTCGTGTAACATTATGGTAGGGCAACTTGAGATCACTCTTCACATACACCAAGTATAAGGTCAGGTAACTTGCCCTTATCATGAGCGAAATGGCACTGGAACCCTGCGGTTCAGGAATTAACATAAGTGCAAGTCCTCATATAACATGGCTATTGTTTAAACACGATTCAGAGATCATCTTAGAAGTAGTTACACAGATGTGTGAGGACAGCCAGCCGCAATATCACTTATCTTATTTTCCTTGGAATTCCTAGTTACGCAGTATAAGTTGTTATCCTGCGTAACTAGGGCAGTGGGTTATACGGCCAAAGTGGCTTACCCTACGTATTACTGGGTCTGGGTTATCCTATCTAAATGGGTTACCTTACCTAACCTAGGCTCGAGGTTACAATATCTATGTTGGTTACCCTACTCTATAAGGATCAGAGTTATCTAGCCTAGCTGAGTTACCCTATCTAACTGAGTACCTAAGTACCTTTTCCTTAGCCAAAGTACTTATAGTTGTCATGTCACTCTGCAGGTGATTTTTCCTATTACTCTCCATGTCCTTGCTGGACCTCTCGCTGGGCTGAGGTTTAATAAGCTATACCAATTAATCCGAGGCCGTTACAGAACGTGATTTCTAGCAGGTAAGGAAGCTTCTTACTTCTGTAGAGTTTCGCTTATATTCTAAGTTCCGGGTTGAGTTAGTTAGTGCAATAGGTGTGGCCCAAGTCTACAAGACAGTGGTGAAAGCAGTTGTAAAGTAGGAAACAATTCTAGATGCCCACTACAACAGCAAAATGGTTACGTCAGCACCAAGAGCAGATGTTTGATCCACAGGGATGAAATTGAAATGAACAATCATGGAAGCAGAACATCATTCACGCCTCGCTGGACACTACGGACCTAAATAGACAATTGGGTGAGACAAGGTAAACCTCTCCAGGCTCATGATGCAGGAAAACAAAATCAAATATATTAGAACCTGTTATATTTGCCAAAGGATCAGCACAATCCGGCTTAAGAGGTTTGGCTTACTAGAGCCAATTGAAGTTCCCCAGAGAGCTTGGAACACAATTCCAATAGATTTCATTGTAGCTTTCCCTCGGTCTGAGGGATATACAAACTTTTAGTTATGGTAGACAGATTTTCCAAAATGGCCCACTTTTCACCCTTGTCCGCGTTGGTACCTATAAAGGAACTGGCTCTTATAATTCTGAAGGAGATTTGAGGATAGAATAGGATATCAGATTCTATCATATTTGATCATCAGACCAGATTCACTATTAAGTTTTGAACAAGTTACACATATGTACTACAAGTCAAACTCTATCCCTCAACTGCTTGGTATACAGAAACTGACAGGCAAACTGAGTGGTATAAACAGACAATGGAACACTAGCTTACAAGCTAGTGGTCATATCAGTAAGATGATTGAGTTGGGTTATTACCTGTAGCGGAACATATATACAATACCTTATATTGCAAATAGATTAAGATATCTCCCTTTTTCTGGTGACGTGCGTCTTTGTGCCACGGACAAATTAGTCCTGGCTGTATCTCAGAATTATAGTATACACACCCACAGCCACCTAGTTGATAAGGATTGGGAAGGCACTTGGCAAAATTTTAGAGAAACATTATAGAATCCGCCGGAACGACAACAGAAGTGGCAAGACCAATTTCGTCTACCCTCTATGGAGTATGTCACCCACGTGGATGTAGGCCAAAGCACAGCCATAAAGGCCAACTGTGATAAGTTGGATAGACAAAATATTGGCACCGAGCCACCTATGGAAAAATACACTATTACAGGTCTAGTAGGTTCGTAGTCTAGTGAAAGATACAAATAGCAGGGCTACAAGTTGGAACTACTACCAGGCTGGACCATGCACCTTGTTATCAATATCGGACTGTTCGATCCTTACCAGAAGGACCTGAGTAACATTCCGGCAGAGAATGTACACATTACCGTCCTTGTTGACACAGATCAAAGTTTTATAATAAAAGCTGTAGTAGACAGACGCTTGTATGGAACCATAAAGTTAAAATGTGCGCACCGAGTTATTAAATCCTTAGTATTGTTGACTGGGTATGGAAGCGACAAGAGCTGTAGTAAACTATCCAAGATGATGGAAGGGAAGGTAAGTGAACCATTGATGTGTATGCGTAAACCCGATCTGGCAAAGCCAATGGATCATCCTGTATCAACAAAGAACTGAAAGGAGAACTAGAGGCAGAATCCTCCCACATTGGTAAAGGTTTAACTCTGAGGACTAATATATAGAAGCGGGTATTATGGTAACGACCCCTAATCTGTTGTTATAGTATACCGATCATAAGCTATACTGGTAGTCCTGCAATGACACTGAGTTGAATAGTATATTTTGCCAATAAAGTAACTTGTCAAGAATAGGTAGTTAGACTAAGGAAAGGTACTTAGGCACTCACTTAGATACCGTAACCCAGAAAGGCCGTGTAAGCCTGGGCCATAATTGAACTTGGTAACCTTGTTAAGCAGGGTATATACCACTCAAACATTGTTGCCTAGGGTAATTGGCATAGGTAGGGTAAACATGAAGGACATTAAGGTAGGGTAACCTGGCTCACCAGGGTAACCACTTGCCAAAGGTATACAATGTAAGCACTTGGACAGGGTAACAATGGATTGGTAGAAAACAAGGTAAACGGAATAGGGGCGGCATAGCATAATACAACCTTTTACCCACTGCAATCATGGTCGCCATAGTGAGTGTATACAATGAAAATATTACTTGTGGAGTTTCTATGAACTATATAGGTGTTACACAAAGTTCCCACAAGATTTGAACTGTGATTAGGATAACTTACCCTACCTTGGTTTCCGCCGATGCAGAGACAAACATCTCCATTTACCTGACAGTAATATTAGAGAGAATTTGAAATAATGGCATGATAACTGTCAGTTAATTTGGGAGGTTTTTGCAACCTAACACCTGCCTCTGACCCCAGGATTTGCATTTTGACTCTTTGGAGTAAAGCATTACAGTTCAGAAAATGCTAGCATAATCAATGTAGCGAAGAGGGTCTTTTAACATTGTAAACTTCACAGTGATCCAACAGACCCGATGCTGTCCACAAGATGTAGGTAGGTGTGAATGATGCTTAAGCCAAGAAAGTTGTCCATATTTACAACAGCAACCAATTTAAAAGTACCCTAGTGCCCAATATCCCTATGGGATATCTGGGAGTGGTACCAAGGAGGCTCCAGGGACCTCAGGAGATATACAAGTATATCTGAATAAACCTCTAATGGTCTTGCAACAATAGCCCAGGTGGTACCCCAATGCTGACGTACGTAACAGGACGCTAAGGGAATTCTGTCATATCATGGTAGAACTAGATGACAAATTCTTAGTGATGGGTAGGGCCCATTTAGCCATACAGTTGTGTCACTTACCCTGTGAGTTAACTAATAACTAGAATTACTGCCAAATGGCTACATGGAGCAGGATAACTAGAACACTAGTACAGGCGGAATCGCCATTGGCTACCTTAATCTTAACTATCATATTCTGTCTCATGTCAATTTGAAAGTAGGCTATTGACAAGACTTCAACGCCGCAAGGTTTATCACTCCTACAGGAATAATGGAGGTGCATTCCTGTAAAGCAATCAGATTGGTGGCCTATTCTATTCTATGGGACCTGGTAACTACCAAAACTGACCTTAAGCGAGCACGGACTAGATAAAGCTTATGTGGAGAAGGGTATTCACAGATGGTCGGAGGAGGGATGATTATGATTGGGTTTATAATTCTACTTAGGTAAACGTGAACTGAACTCTACTCTTATAACTGACTATTCTCGTGCGAAGCACTTGAATTGAGTAGAGCTCCTTCTCCATGATATTAAGTTTTATCATTTAATTCAATTGCCAATATCTTTACCTAGTGTGAATTTTGCTTTAAGTATTAGGGGCCCTCCCAACTTAGAATCTATCTTTCTACGAGGTGCGCCTATTGCAAAAAAGCTGGCATGTCCCCATCTGCTGAGGTTGCAGCCCCCTCAAGCAATGAATAGACTTTCACTTCTACCACGATGGCAAGGCTAATGACCACATTGGAACTATTTCTCATGGCGGGTTACTATTCCATCCCCGGAATAGCAGGAACTGCCCTTACAAGCTCGCTGTTAAGGTGAATGACCAGGTGCAGTAGGAACAAGAAGAAGATAAACAGGAGGAGAGTGAGAATATAGTAATGCGTGGGCACGGGTGCTCTACAGCAATTTCGTTAGTTTGTTGAAGTTGGGGTTGCGGCACTGCATGTGGTGTTGGTAGGTGTTTTTATCAAAGGGTAGGCACTTTGGATTTTTCTGTTGGTTGTTTAGTGTCTGAACTTAGCCCACCACTTTTTACATTCTAATTGTTCACTTAAAATAACCCACTAAGTATGTTATCTCCCATGCTTTTCATCTTTTGACCTTTAAATTTAGCTACAGCTGCATGCTAGATTAGTACAAGAACATTGTAACCTTATTTGCTACAGTCCACTTGACATATTTACATAAACTAGAATAGTCCGCTTGTCATATCGCAATGTGTCCTTCGTTCTATGTGTTTGGATTATATGTATTGGCACAATCTTATACTATGAGTACGAAAATACAATACAGTTTTAGGAGTATACTATGTGCACACTTATATGACGAGTATTGTAGTATAAAGGTATATTGATAGTAGTTCTGGTCCTTAATTATAAAAGCTAAGTAGGCAGCAACCAGCTATTTATACAGATGCATATCCTTGATGTACTCAGTAAAAATAGAGGAGAACATTGTAAGACATATAAGTGCGAACAGGTTTGACTCAGAAAAACTAATATGGAAATCTCCATAAAATATATGTAATCTGAAGTTGTTTGCATGAAATAAACTGCAAGATAACACAAGATACATGACCAGTTACCTGTTAAAAGTCACTTTACAGGGAAAGTTAAAAAAGAAATCCTACAAATAAAATAAGAAATATAGGCATTAGGCCTCAATCATGATCATGCAATATAACTGAAAATATGATATACTCTAGCTATAGTAATGTCCGTAGTTTTCTGCAGTAAACTAGAAAAAACCAAGTAGAGACATAAAGAATATTAATGTAGAAATATTGAAATGAAACGAATTGAAGAATTTCAACACTTCCCCTCATTATCTACAGCAGAACAATCTCCTTTACCATTCCTGTATCCATTTTGCAAGTACCTTGGTACAGATATTGGAAAGGTTTTCTGATGACAGCACCTTTAGTGGAGGTAAAGAACCGTTATCCATTTCTTCTTCTCTTTTGTGAAAATGGGTATCGAAATGTTGTGTCCCTTGATTAAATTGATTGTAGGCTACCAGAAGGTTTTACCGGTATTGTCGCCATGTAAAGTGATCAGAGTTCTTACCAGGAGGTCATTGAGACCTCTGATGTACAATTGGATTTTCTTTGCTTTGCTGCTAGAGACATAGCTACATATTCGGCTTCCGTGCTAGATGTTACGACGGAGACTGGTTTCTTTGACCGCCAGGCTAGACAGGCTTTATTAAAAAGTATAACATATCCTGAAAAGGAGCAGCGGGTATCAAGTCTTACAGCCAATTACGCACACACATAGGTGTATATAGCGAGGGTAGTTGTACAAGGGTTGAAGAGTCCAATGTGTTTTACACTGTGAAGATACAGAAGGACGTGTTTAGCGGCCTTCAGGTGGATTTCGGTCGTGCAGGAAAACTATTGTGAGAGAGATAGGATATTGTATATGCCAGATGTGGTCTGGTACTAGTTGTCATGTACATAAGTGATTTTATTAGCGATTGTTATATTGACATGTTGGGTATTTGTTCATCCACGGTCCCTTTCTGGAGTTGAATACCTGTAGGTAAGGGGGTAGGGACTCACCAAGAGTTTTCCATACCATATCGCTCGTGGACAAACTTGATGTATCGTTACTGGGTAAGATCTATCCAGTCTGTTGTATAGGGGATGTTTAAGCCAAGTAGGACTGTAGCTTCCTCTAAGTCTGATATATCAAAAGCCATTTTCTGGTTTTATATGAGAGAAGTAGCTTGTTGGGTGTTGGCAGTGTATATAGTGATGTCGTCAAAGCAAACTAAAATGTATATATCCTGTTTACTGTAAATAAACATGCATGGGTCAGGGCGGATGTCGCAAAACCTTTGGATGTTTAGTATCTAGAGAGGAGAGTGTACTATTCATTCGCAGATTGCTTAAAGTCATAGAGACCAAGGTTAAGTCGCCATACTTTGTCTCCATTACTTAACAAAGGTAACGGTCACATGTAGACTTCGTCTATCAACTCACCATGAAGGAATGCAGAATTGACATTGAATAGCCGGAGACGCCATTGCTTTTAAACGTATTTGGCAATTTGGAAGTGCAGTGATTCATATCCATTGACTGGAGCTAAAGTATCTTCATAGTCAAAACCCGGTACAAGTAAGAATCCTTTGGCAACAGCCCTGGGGCGGTACTCCAGTTATGTACCAACAGTATTTCGCTTGGTCTTAAGGACCCTTTTATTGTCAATAATCTTGCCTCTTGTTGGATTATCTCCTTCACTGAAAGTACCACTTTTCTCAAGAACCTTTATTTCCTCTTTCATTAAGTGGGTACATTTTCCCCTAAGTGAGCTATTCACTGCTTGAGTGTATGTCTTGGAATCCTCAACAGCTGGTACAGTGACATTTCTACCAAAGTATAGTGGTAGGCGAATAGTTCTCCCAGATCTAGTATAAATGTTGGGAGGAATTTCCATTAGTACATCTTGTACAGGAGGTTCCGCTGTCTCATCTTGAGTTAGTGGAAGGTGACAATCTACAGGATGTTCAGGCGGAGGGGCTGGATGTAGTTCGATGGTTGGTTTGTCACCTGCTTCCTGTGGTAGAACATTATCAGGTATCAGTGCTCTTTGATGGAGGGTGTGAAGACAGTTGCAACGTTATCTGATGAGGGTGCAGGTTCCTTGGGATCAAGTGGTACAATTGTCTTGGTTGTATAGTGGGGCTGACGCGTTTCTGATATTTCGCGCAATACAGGTATGTTGATACGGTATATCTTGCTGGAGGATGTATTTCCAAAAAGGTATCCGTCAATATCGGGCGTCTGTAGCTATGTTCCTGGTTTTTTGGTCTCCTCAGGAATATGGACAAAGTTTTTGATCCTATATTGGTGTAGATGATTTACTTACAGTTTCAGGTGGTAGAGAGTTTCAAAGGGTGTTAGTTTTCCTGTAGAGCGGTTAGGCAGGATGTTCCTGAGCTATGCGGCGGTTGTAACTTCCTCATGCCATACACTTGATCTAAGACCTTATAATATAAAACATGTAGATATGATAATGGTCCTGTTTTACCCTGCGGCCATGCCATTAGATTCATGATAGTAAGTAGGTATTTTGTCATGTATGATACCTAGTTTTTCAAACCTGGTTGTCATATCTTTGTTAACATATTCTCGTCTATTGTCAGTCCTGAATCATTTAATAGCCGCATTGTCCTGGGAGTGTCTGTCTTTGATGAATTGATTGACACTTTAATGGTATCAGATTTGGCCTTAAGAGGATAAATCCATGTGTACCGTGTACAATCATCAATAAATGTGACATATTATCAGGAGTTTCTGAAGGAAGGGGTATAGAATTTCCCACTCAGCTCTAATTAAAGCAACCCATAGAGATTTTGTCATCTTTTTTCTGTTGTTACAGGTTTGCGTTTTGTTGATTTGAATAAAAAGCAGTTTTCGCACTACCAACCTTGCGGAAACACGGTGATAGTTGGATTGTCACAGTAGTGGGTACTTTTGAGGGATGATGGTGAAGGGTGTCCGAGGGCTTCATGTAACTGTTGGTAAGTCATCTTGTTCCCCACCGCTTTCTCTTCTTGCACCACATAATCTTGACCCTCAAGCTTTTCCCTTATCACTTCCGTTTTATTCTTCCAGTATACAAACATATCCACTCCTTTGCTAGGCACAGAAACCCAATTCCCAAAAGGAACAATCGAACGCCAAAATAACCGGTCACTTTAACCTAACTTCGGAAGCAAGAGAACAGGTTATTGGAACTCTGGGGCTACATGACCATTAGAAGTTTTGGCCATGAGCTTGATAGTTCCCCAGCCACATGATCGTATTACCGAATCATTGCCTAACTTAAAAGTTCCTGTACTTGGTTCAAAGTTTACAAGAAGGTCTAGGTTACTTATCATGTGTGAGGTTGTACCAGTATTGATTACCCAGTTGTGTGGGTGAGGAGTCTTTTGGTAGAGAGGAAGGATATGGATGTACTGACCAGTTCAGATATTTGTTCTTTGCCAATCTTTGCTGAAGTAAAAGCTTTCTTTTCCTTCTTCTTCAGGTTGTCACCATTGAGTTTGTTTTACTTGTTCCAGGAATGTCCTTCAATGTAAGCAGTGGGTTAACTTCTTTTGTAGTAGGTACATTTCTTGTATATGACCACTGGTCTCTGGGGAGGTTCCCTTCTTTTTCCTTTAACAGCAGTGCTTTTATATGCTTTATTGACTGCAGAGCTAACCGAGACTCTCACGTCCAACAGCTTATTCTAGACATGGTCGTAGGTAAGGTCCTTCTTGGTTTGTTGGTTTTCGACCATAGTACACATTGACCTTTGAACGGAGCGGAGAGGAAAGGGTCCTTTGGCTTCAGATGACTCAAATTCTGATTTGAATAAAAATGGTAAAGCATATCGGTCATCAACAGAGGAGGAAGAGCAAAGGTACTGCATTCGATTACCGAAGGTATCGTACATTTTGATATAGTCTGCAATAGGTGCAGAGATATTGTACTTGGTATCGTGGACTGTATTGATTAGTTCGAAGAAGCTGGAGGTGTTTTCTCTACTGAATTTATCTTAGAACGCTTTCCTCCTGGCAGGGGGTGTTTTGTGTGTGGCCAACAAAATAAGCCCTTAGTGGTCAAGCATTTCAAGGAACTAGGCCAAGGCCTATTGGTAGAGATCACGAAATTCATCTATTCTCTCTGAGTTATTATTTCCATCTTCATCCTCTTCTGCCTCAGGCAGAGTGTACTTTTCAATTACTATGTCCAAGCAATTGTACAAAGTAAGGACATATTCCGTGATATCTTGGCAAGTCTGGTAGTTGTTGGAGCTAGTGAGCTTTAGGATAGATCTCAATTTGTAACTGGGTGCCCAACAACCTTTGGAGTTGTGGACATAAGATTGGGTATTTGGTGCAGGAATGTCTACTGGATTAGGACAAGAAATCGTGGTTTCTGCGGTGTTCATTTTTGCTCTGTGAAGGCAAAGTGACTTAGGTTGCTAAGTACCTGTACTTTGCCTTGCACTTTTGAGTAGTTAGGGTTGGGAAAATGCACTTCTAGAAGAACTCATTTTTATAGCATTTGAAAACACTGATTTTAGCAATGAGAGTAAAGACTTTTTCCTATCAAGTTGCTAAGAATGTTTTACCAATAACCTTTCATTTCGACCACCGTTTCGTTTCAAGTAAAAATATTGGAATGTTTCATGTAATACTTTTTCCATGAAACTTGTTAGCTTCATTTCGGGAGGAATTTATTTCGTGGTGCAAGAGAATGGCATGTAAGTGTAAGTTGTATAGCTATGGATATTACAGGCTCATCAAGTGTTTTAATTATGTGTCTTGGTACAATCTTATAGCATGAGTACAACCATACAATACAATATAAAGAGTATACTATGTGCACGCTTGAATGAGGAGTCTGGTAGTTTGAAGGTAGATTGGTAGTAATTCTTGTCCTTTATTAAGTAAATAAAGTATGCGGCAACCAGCTATTCATAGTAGTGTGTATCCTTCATCTACCTTCAAAAATAGCTGAAGATATTGTAAGAAAAATAAGTACAAACATTGTTTGATTGTGACAAATTACCTAGGAAATCCCAATAAAATATGTGTAATCTGAAGTGGTGTGTGTGAAATAAACTGAGAGATAACACATGATACATGTCTGGTAAAAGGGCACTATACATGGAAAGTTAACCGAGAAATCACGCACAAGAAAATAAGAAATATATGCATTAATACTCAATCATTATCATCAAATATAATAGAAAATATGATATACTATAGCCGTAGTAAAGTCTATAGGTTCCCTGCGTAAACTATAAATAACCAAGTAGAGAGATAAAGAATATTATCGTAGGAAATAAGCATATGAAACGAATTAAACAATTTCAGCGCTATGAACCTTATGACAGGTACAGTTAACCCAAGCACTCACCCCCAGCAACGGTCTAAACATTAAATTGTGGTTTGGGTTGAAAATATAGCAAACGAAGGGAACTGAAAGCGAATTACTATATGGGAACAAGAGCCCCTTTTACTAAGGTATGCGGACCTTCCTGTCTGCAAAATAAATACAAACCTCAGAATACAGCCTTAGTGATTGGTTTATTTAGGTTCACCAATACTATTTACATTTCCTAACACCTCTAAATCTAATTCTCCATCTATTGACCTTATTACAATACCACACCAGTCATGGCCCAACCCTTAGAGACTGCGTCGATCCAAATATTATAAAGAGAAACAAAAACAGCCCTTTGACTGAAGTATCCTGCAATTGGATCACGAGTTACATTCGCTGTAATACCTTGTCGTTTGCCTACTCTTATTTGCGGTATGTCCACTACTAGGAGAAAATCTGTATCGGCATTGGCCAAATTATTATTTCAGATTCATCCCTGTGGTTAGCATCAGGACCAAGGTGAGGATCACGGGGCTTTCACGGATATTATTGACTGAGTTGATTCGGAATACAAGAAGAACCTTGGTGAGAGTGGAGAGAGTATGGAGGCCGACTTGATAGAACTTGGTGATGATGTTAAATACCCGGCAGCAGGTGATGCGCCAAGTAGTCCCATACCAGGGTAAGAGTTCAAATATAAAAGATCGATTTTAACCGTGGCTAATATCCTGCCCCCAAGGTCGGAAATTATCCATAGTAGTAGTTTTTGGTTACTGATAACAGCAGCAGTGGTATCATGTGTGCAAAATCATGTATCAATGTTGACCTCCAGATCATCCTCACTACTAAATCTATATCTAATCCCTTCATCAAGTCCCTTATGTCTGGGGTCCTCATAATTTAGCCCTGCAGTCCCACAAGTAACTAGCAGCCAAGCAAATAAGCACTACTGATTTAGTGTACTATTCATGTAAAAGGTCCTGAGTCAATTTGGAACTGGAAACTATGTAAAGATTGTTTTCCAGACCAAATTGCAGAGTCCCAAACTGTACACATGTGTTGGAATGATGCCCACCAAGAATAAGGATTTTCCAGATTTGCAAAAGCTTCAATAGGCCCTAATCTGAAGTTAGAGTTTCTTCAATTGAGATAACTTTAGCAATTGGCTGCTGGCTAGAAATTTCCCAGATCTGAGTAAAGTACCATGCATGCAGATCCCTGTAACTGAATTGTACCAAGAAGCCTGTAACGAAACCCTATAACTATAATAGAGCAGATACTATAGCGGGTACATAAAGGTTACACTTTTTACTTCTGGATGAGCGGTTTCATTGCCTGCTAAACGGGTATGAGTTATACTTGCCTCTGTTGTGAAAGATTATTCGAGTCAGCAGGATGCCAAAATTGGACTATGAATATTACTAGGCCCAACCTCTTAGGTTCCCAGCCCTAAATATTGTAGGTATATGATATATACACAATTTGATTCTAGTAAGAAAAGAACAGGGACGAAAGATGACAAATGCTAGAGGAATATTAATAACCTATTTCTTTTACATAGGGCAGCAGTATTCTGTTATCCTGTACAGTGCTGGCAGATATTGATATTTGTTGCCGATGTCAATTTTATGTACTCTAGTTCAAAGGATAAAGTTAAAAAAAATCCTGTTAAGACAGGGAATAATTAAGGTTATGGAATGATTGGTCTAGTGGAAGGCCAGTTACCAAGATGGGCTAATAGTTAAAAGCTTTTCCAGACTTTCATAATCCTGCCAATAATTAAGAGATTAGAGGATGGAATAGGCAAGGATAATTGAAGATGTTTAGAATGGAATAACGGATATTCGCACAATCTTGTTGCTTTACACCACGAGTTCCAATTTATCCGGAGCAGCGGGGAGAACATTCTAACGCGGTCAGCCACATCTTGCCTATTCCATGAAGATTTAGTAAGTAAGAGCCATAAGGGGGGAAGGGCAAGATTCGCAGGTAGGCTAAAGTGACCCAAGTTTGGTCAGTCTAACGCAATACATCACAGGAGAAATAGTGCAAACTGGTGCAAATCATAATTGCGAAAATCAATATTCTTGTTAATTAGTATATTATGGAGTTTCTTAAGTAAAAATAATATGGGATCATATAGGTCATAAATGTCCCTAACGAAGTAAGATATGAGGAGGGCTGGCCGATAGCGTTACGTAGACCTCACAAATTATTAAATATATCGAGAAGAATGAATATAGTGCAGACATATTGTAGTTAGAAAAGGGAAAAAACATAATATTAGGTGAGACTAGGTAATTATTCCAACAGAGTCAAGGAATCAAAAGTAAGATAGTGTCACGATTGGTGTCTAAGCAAGGCAGGATTTCACATGACTAATAGTTATAAGTCATAAAACTGTCAGATTTCGCACTATGACTCATAAGTAGTGATGGGGTTTCACATGATGCACACTAGTGCAATCATTGTTATATTGTGATTGGTTGATCGTGTATATGACACACATTTGTGAGTCAAATGAGGTAAAGAGTTTTTCACATGACTCATATTATGAGTCATGGGTTTTGCACGTGTGACCACTTTAGGGCACATAACTTTGTGTATCAGTTTTGTTGGTTTGGTATGCAGCGCAGTTGACTCATAGGAGTCAGCTGATGGATTTTATAGCATGACTCAATATGAGTCATGCGGAGAGTGTGACTCATAGATATAAGTCAACAGGGTTAGGGTAAAGGGAAGAGTCCCTATATAGAGACGTCCACGCTGCCTGAATGTAGGTCACGCTTCGCTTCCCCTATTTACCTGCCCCTACATTTTGCACCACCAAGCCAAAAGCGTGCTCGGTTCCCTCGATCCCACCCACACCTTTCCTTGCATAGGTCCTTGCGTACTCTAAGCCAGGTCATGGCGCAAGCTGGTCCCCCACCTCACCCTCTCTTTACCACTACTCATGCACCACCCTCAGCTACTGCTTCCACAGTGGACATCACCCCCCACCTCAGGTTCCTGTCCTCGTTCCTTGATGAGACCAACGAAGCCATCAACTTCTCATCCTCCCTGGTGCTCACCATCTCCCCCTCTGGCCTTCACGACCTCTCCACTGGAGAGATCACCCTAATCCCACTCCTATGCGGCGCCATTCGTGCGCTTTCTGCCCTTGGCGCTCAGCTGGACTCTCTTTACTCAGCAGTCACACTTCTCAGTTCTAGCTTACACAACCCGCCTCCCACCCACAACAGATCCTGCGGCCACAAGCCTCGCCTCAATCGGGTCTAAGCTTCGTGACTTGGCCCACCGTGTTAAACTCGGACTGCGTACCACCACCATTCCTGCCCCACCCATTCCTGCACACCCGGGTTCCTCCCAAAGATGCTTAGGGCCACCATCTGCCCCTCCCCACGCTCCTCCTGCCCCTTCTACTGAAGGCCACACACTAGTAATCTAGGGTTTCTCTGGCAATCAATTCCGGGACTGTGTGTTAAGGGTAGTTGATTTTAAGTGAAAGCGAATCGAACTACAGATAAATCTTGCTTCGTATACGGAGATTGTCAAGCAAGGCTCGTAGGTAAATATTTTTGAGTAAAAACCTTTGATATTGATATGATCTCTCCTCCGTTGCTAGATGCTCTATCTAAGACCGGGGACTGCACAGGTATTTATACCCTGCGACCTTAATCCCTCGGCTTTACAACTTCTAAGATATAACTACTATGTTTAACTAGTGCTGACCTTGTTTGACCCTCAGAACTTAGTCTTACCCGTTTGGTCTTCGGTCACCTGGCGCATTTCTCGTAATGATAGCGTCCTATCTTCCATTGGGAGTCTGCCAATCTGAGGACCTTTATCCATATATGAGGTGATCTATGCTCATATTGCCATGCATCAGCGATCTCAGTCTTCCTATAGGCTCATTGGATAACATCGCTTATAACTCATTATCCGACTGACCGATTTCTTCCCTTCGACCTGCTGTTTCAAGACTCAGTCCTCTTCTTGCAAGTCGGGCAATAATCCCTCACTCGGGGCGTTGTTATCGTCTTGCAGGAAGGTTTGGAGTTGCAAACTCAATTGGTAGAAAATTTCTCATTTAACCATAAAACCCTGCGGGACTCGGGTGTTGAACACGTGACCTCAATACAGACCACGTGACCTTATACCCTTAGACCTTGACGGCGGCAACATATATGATGTTACGAGGGGGGCGCCAAATTTTGACTTTTTAGGGAGGGGACGTTTTTGCCGTAGGTGCCGCAGGAGACGTGAGGGCCCCACAACAGGGCCGGAGGGGTATGAGTAGGTTTTCAGAACATTTTTCTTATGAATGCAGAACTGAATTAAGTGCCTCATACACATGTGCCTAACATGAGCTCCCTCCTCCGAAGGTTCATCACGAATTGCTTTTGTAGGTGTTATCCTTTTAGCACTTTACCTTTTGCCAAAATAAAACCACAAAATTTAAACATCAAAAGAAAATAAACTCTTCCTTTTTTAACTTGACTGGGTAGCGTAAAAAACCTAACTCCTTTGCTTGGCAACGCTAGGAAAACCTATTTCATTGTCATTCAACATCGGCCCGCTTTGGCATATCCGGATTCTCCCTATCAAATGCCTCCACCAATTCCTGTGCATGCTCTAAGTGGTTTGGTGGTTCCCAAGTATTTTCATCTTCAGAACACACAGCCCACTTCACAAAATACCGTAACTCACGCATCTGGCAGTTCCGACCACTCACGGGCCGCGTATAAGAGATTATTTCACTCTTCACGATTCTTGCGATTTCCCTTTTAGAATCTGAATCGATTTCTTCAGGCTTGCGGGGAGGCTGTTCCCTTGGTGGTCGATTGGATGTTCGATAGGATTCCAACAGTGATACATGAAATATCGGGTAGATTTTCCACCTTGGTGATATTTCGAGTTTGTAGGCACGTTCTCCCCTTGTTTCCAATACCTTTAACGGGCCATAGAGCTCATAGAGCTTACGGCTAACCTTCTTCGAGGGTCGCTTGGTACCTATATTTTTTGCATTTAACATAACCAGGTCCATGACCTTGATGTCTGGTTGCTGCTTAGCATTGCGGCTGTAATATTTGCTCCTATTTTCCCGTGTTTGTTGCAACGCTTCTCTGGCTTGTTGGTGTATTGTTTGCGTCCAGTGTGCGTATAGCGGGGTGCCTTGATTCTGGGCTTCACGTTCCTTCATCCATTCTGTTTGTGGATGGAATCCATAGTTTGGGTAGAAAGGTAGCATGCCATGAGCATTCGTTACCTAATTGTTGTAGGCATCCACGGCTAGTGGGAGCTACTGGTACCAGTCCGTTTGATCATAATTGACCAAGTTCCTAAGATATCCTTCCAGCACTTGGTTGGTTCTTTCAGTTTATCCTTCAGTTTGGGGGTGGTACGCCATTGACATCTTTCATTTTATCCCTTGGCTTTTGCATAGGGATTCCCAGAAATCCACAGAGAATTTTGCATCCATGTCGGATATGATTTCTACAGGAAGAGCATGTAGCTTCCAGTCTTCACGTAAGAATACGTTTGCAACTTCTTTGCGGTTGCATTACTTTCCAGACCTAAGAAGAGAGCCATCTTTGTAAACCAATCCACGACTACCATAATTTGTATTCTTCCTTGTGATTCTGGTAGTTGTGTGATGAAGTCGGTTGATATGAATGACGAGGCTGCGAATGTGACTTCTAGAGGCTGCCGCTGACCGAACCTCGCATGTCATGGGGATTAATTATGTTGACATTCATCGCATGACCGTAGGTAGTCATTAATCCACGCTGTCAGCCCTCTCCCATAAAAGTCTCTGGTAACAATTTCCAGAGTCTTCTCCTGTCCAAAGTGTCCAGCTACCTTGGAGTCATGGCAACCTTTAGCTATAGTTGTCTGAAGCTGTTCATTGTCTGGAATATATAAGCGATTCTTATAGTATATTATTCCTTCAGTTACTGCCCTGCGACTTGGTAATAATTTGCCCTCATTAGTAAACGTTTCCAATTCTTGCTTGCGTTCCAGCCAGTCTTGATTGTTCTTGTCTACCTCTTTGCTAGTTTTTAATAATCTTTGGTCATATTTCCTAATATAGACCTTAGACATTATAGTATTAGACATTAGGAGTATCGCTTTTTCTTGTCTTGCTTGATTGTCTGTTTCATCAAGAAACTCATTTTCAGCCTGGTCCGCTTGCAAGTATGCAACCACAACGTAGGTCTTTATTGCATCTGATCGCCTGGGTGATACCTCCGTACTTCCAAATCCGCCTTTGCCCCTTGTAGTTTCTGCTAGTCTGTTAACTTATATCGCTTTGACCATGTGTATCTTCTCAATAATCATTTGTGCCATTGGGTCCCCTTTGCGAACCTGGCAATGTTGGTATCCATGATTGATTATGAGAACCTTGACTTCTCCAGTATAATCAACGTCAATTACTCCTCCGGCAATGCTGATCCAAAATTTGGCGGATAAACCACTGCATGGTAAAAACCGTGTGTATGTTCCTTTTGGTAATCCGACGGATATTCAAGTTTCCACCAAGCGTTGTCCTTCAGTTGGAATTACGAAGTCATTTAGTGCGTACAGGTCATGTGTGGCTGCCAGTCAGGACCCTTTTTTAGGCATTCTTGCTTTTAGAGAGAGAAATTTTATTCGCAAGAAATTAGTAGACTCTGTGCCAATTATTCTTTCCTCCATTTCTGGCTGATTTAAGTGCACCAGTGTGAATTGGAAGTGGAAAGGCTTGAGTTCTGAGTGTTCGCTATACGCAGCTCCCTCCTACGGATGGTACTCCGGCCGTCAGCTAAGTGCATCTGGCTTTCCGCCTCGTTTTCCCAGTCGGTAGACAATGTTGAAATTGTAGTTCGCTAGTTGCTGAGCCCATCTTATTTGCCGCGGATTCCATACCTTAGTTGTAACGAAGTTCTATAGGTTCTGGTAATCAGTGTAGACATTGACTGGTTTCTCTGTTCCAACCAGATACTGTTTCCACTCTTAAATGCTTCCAGAATCGCCAATAGTTCCTTATCATGGATCTGATGATTTCGCTCCGCTAGGCTCAGCTTTCTTGAGTGTTAAGCCACCGGTTGTAGCTTTTTGTCTTTAAACTGTGAGAGGACGCATCCTATAGCCAAATCGCGGGCTTGTGTTTCCACAATCGTTTCTCTGTCAGGGTAGAAATGACAGAGTATAGGGGTATAGATGAATCTTTTCTTAAGTTATTCAAATGCCCCATCTTGTTCAGGCCAACAGCTGAATTTTCTGGGGTGTCCGTTTTACGTTTCGGTTATTGGTTTGCAGATATTGGAGAAATCCTTAATTAAACGTTAGTAAAAATTTGCAAAGCCAAAGAATCTTTGCCCTTCCTTGACCAACCCTGGTGCTTTCCAATTTTTTATGCTTTCGACCTTTCTTTCACTCCTGGTGACTCCATCAATTGCCAGAATATACCCCAAGACCTCCCCTATATTGATGTGAAAAACTGACTTGGTGGTCGATAACGCTAGATCATATTCTTCCAAGCGCGAGAGTACCTTCTTGAACAAGTCGACGTGTTCTTTCTCTGTCTATGAGTAAATTATGATGTCGTCTAGGTAGAGCACCACTCCATGAGCTAAGAATTAGGGAAGAATTTTGTTCATCATGGCCTGGAATGTGGCAGGCGCGTTGACCAGTCCGAATGGCATTACTTTGTATTCAAAGTGGCTGTATCGGGTCCGGAAAGCTGTTTTCCACACATCTCCTTCCTTTATTATTAGGAGGTGATAGCCATCTTTTAAGTCTACCTTCGTGAATATTTGGGCCCCAGCCACGCGCGCGCGAAGCTCGCTCATTAGGTGTAGCGGATATTTGTTGGCCACTGTTAGCTTATTCAACTGTCGGCAGTACACACATAGCCTCATTGAACCATTAAGTTTAGGGACAAATATAATTTGAGCCCCAGCAGGAGATTTCCTTTCCACGATTTTCCCTTGATACTGCATGTTCTCCAGGTATTTGGTAAACAAATCCAGCTCTTGGGCTAACATAAGACAAATTTGGCCACATGGCGGTACCGTGCCGAGTATTAGGTCAATGGCGTGGTCAAACGTTCTTCTTCAAGCAAGTTTCTCTGCCGTTTCTGGTGCAAAAACATTCTTGAATTCATGGTATTACAGAGGTATTTGTAGAATCTTTTTTGACTGTGGAGTGGGTGCTATTTCGATTCTCCCAATCTATCGTGCTTCTGGGTCGTATGCCACAGTCTCATCCCATTCAAATGTTAAGTCTATGCCTTCATCATTAACATGACCATGGTTATTCTTGTCTTTAAATGTCCATTTTTGCACATCCTCGATGTGCCTCATGTGATGTTTTTTATGCCACCATTGAAATCGGATGATAAGGTCATATTTGCCAGCGGTGGCAATTTCGCAAGAAATGAGAGATCGGTGGGCAATGCTTCCGATCTCTAAGAGAATCAATTTGTGTAGTGTTTTCCCCCATTTGATGCTGTGGTTCCTTCAAAGGTGTAAATGTCCTAGCTATTTATGCGGGTGTGGTATAGTAGGCGATGTTTATTAACTACTTAGTTCATTAGGAATATGTTAGAGCCTGAGTCTAATAGAACACGAATCGGATGCGTTCTCCTTTTGCTTCAATGGTTGCCCTGCCTTCTAGGCATGAATCATAAGGCAGGGCAGGTGCTTCTGTTTTATTTCCTTAATTAGGGCCGCTAGGGGCCTGTGCAGGTCTTGCGTTTGACATTTTCGTTATTGTGGTAACTTAGGGTGCTTGTTACCATTCCCGCATGGTTTCAGCTATTTAAGCCTCCTCAGACAAACTAAAATCTCTGTCTTTGGTGTACTGGGCAGCCCAGTACTAGCGGTCTTTACCCCTTGCCAAAGGGTTCCCATACACCTGCGATTTGCCCTTCTCAGCCCACTCTTTTGTCTTCACTGGAGCCGAACTCGTATCCTTTTGACTATATCAGTGTATTTGGGCTTCGAGAATTCTTCACTCATCACCTCGTTTAGCCCATGGGTCTATCGTGCCTATCCTTTACACAAAGCCGGAGTACAGGTTCGTGACGGATTTACCCAGCTCCATTTAGAGTGTGGACTAGGTAGCCATAGTTACTCATTCTCTTTCACTGTGTTTTTCGTGATATCTGAAATCCTGTTCCGTGTCTCCAACTATTCCGTTATCCAGCTAACCTGTAATATATTTTGTTCCTAGAAGGCTTCTCCTGAGCCAGGCTAGACTGATTTCCCCTTGTCATTCTTAAGAAGTCCTTAGTAAGTGCAGTTGTGTCCTCTCTTCCTTGGATCTCTTGTAAGGATTTAGGGCTTTATAAGGATGCGGGTTCGGTTGCCCGTCATCCGTACTGCGGTCCGTTATACATCAAATGTGGCGGCCCGCATTCCTTTAGACTTTCAGCTTCCCAGATTTAGTCCCGAACTACCACAAGGCGCCGTGTAAGTTAATCGCTTTTGCTCGCCTGTTATTCCTTGGGCTATGATACTCCCGTAGATCTGGATTGCTTTTCGTGAATGTCGATTTGGTTTTAAGTTTCCCACGGAGAAGTGCGGAATACCTGCTAGTAGGACTTTGCCGAGCTCGAGCCCCCTAGTTGTTTTCAGTTTCGGTAAGCGGTCCATATCCGAGTACCCGGTCCCGCTCGCTGCCGGTGCCAGCAAACCTAGTTTTTAGGTTTCATCCATGTCGTCCAGTTCCCAAATCTTGGGCTGGTTGACTTGGTTCACCCTGGTTGTGGGTGCTGTTTGCCTCTTAGTTATCAGGGGTCGTCGATATTGGGGTTTGAAATTTCCCCGTTTCTATCCTATAACTGATACCTGAGCCTAATTCCGGCAGAATTTCCAAGAATGGTTGGCCAACATGCAACCTGTGCATTGATTGGCTTTCTTTCTTTCTTCAATTTTGTCCTTAGGAATTCCTTTATAAGCTTCAACCCAATAGGTGTGCTCAACCTTTCCGTCCCCGGGAGCTTTGTTCTATTTTTCCGCCTGTTTATTCAATTTGTAGGCAGCCTTTTCTGCTGCCATATAGGTTTTCCGCTTTTTATTCCCTGCAGAGCTCTTGCTAGATTGGATTCCTCCTGCGGTTTTCTTTTAGTTGAGTCACTTTTTCCCTAGTCGTTTTTTCTGAATAGCCCTTGTTGTTCCTAGAACCATTATTCCGCTTTGGTGCCCCTGCAGACTGCCTTGATCCATTCGCTATCTAAGTCATGATTTTCATGTAATAGTGTACGCATGGCCTTGATTGGAAGTTGCGGCTGAAATATGGTTCTCCCAGCGATGCCGGATACTTCTACCTCAATGTTGTGGTTTTCCATGGTAAGAAGATACTTCAGTATGTCCCCTGTATACCTAACCTTCTCCATCTCGCCTAAGGCTTTTTGTGCCTGGTGCAGTACCGAGAATCGTTCTGTAACTTTGGCCCGGAAAGTGATCTAGAAATTATAACCCTCATGTTTCGGGAATCCGAGGTCCTCAGTCATTTTCTTTCGATAAGTTATCCAGAAAGGAGCCACCTCGGTTCCTTCCATTCTTCCTAACGGATACTAGATTCGTTCTTTCTTGTTCTCCCATTGCGATGGGTTTCTCCCAAAGTAGTCCTCGCAATTTAATAGCCATACTCTTACATCCTGAGTAGGCTTATTTTCGAATTTGAAAGGTGGGTCCGCTTGTCAGCATTTGGTTACGGACAATGCTTGGCGCTGTCTGTCGACCCATTCATCAGCCTCTGATTTAATCTTTCGATTTGGTAAAGGCCTTCGCGATGGCGCACCACCTCAGCGAGAGGGGCCACCTTTACCTTCAGAGCGTGGGATATCGTCTCCCGTGTTGGGTGCATTCTCTGGACGGGGCGGAGGTGGTCCTTTTCTGCCCTGTCCGTTTCCATCTCCATGATCCACTCCCTTTCCTCTGTCTATTTCTTTTCCCTTATCTTAGGTAGGGATAAATCAAAATTCTTCCCTTCCATCGGCCATGGTTCGATTTTCTAATCCCGGCTTTTCCACTGGTTGTAGTGCCACATTGTCCAAACACTTGGTGGGTTCCTCGTAACTTGTAGTTGCCCCAAAGGTTCATTCATCCGCGTCAATATTCGATTCAGTTGATTGGATCCGCCATTCTGTCTGACCACATAGGCCTCTCTTCCTGCCCTTTCTTGTTCGAGGCGCTGGAGAAGTTCTCTTAACTCCTGTCTAGTCCACTCATGTTCTTTTTGTGTAGCCACCTGTCATTGTTGGAGTTCTGCTTTTTGCCTGGCCAACGCCTCTTCTAGCTGGTGGTCACGATCGAGTTACTCTTGTCTTGTTGGCCCAATTTTAGCGTGAAGTTGGGTACTTACCGTTTCATGATATGTAGCCCGTTCTTCTTACACCCGCAACTTTGCTTCTAACCATTTGATGGTTGCATCTTGAAGTGTGGCTCTGTCAGTTGCTAACATTTCAAGTCTCGAATTGACTTGTTTCAACTCTTCGCCAATGATTTGTTCCCCACAGGTTATCCGTTGTGCATGGTGCTGGAGTTGGTTTGCCAGATACTGTGCTTGACTAGATAGTTCATCGTAGGCTAAATGTTGCATATCAACTGATTCCTGTAGGGTACGGTCAGAATAGCCCTTTGCCTGGCCTTACCATTCTGCTAATCTTTCTATAGTTGGATTTCTGGCATTGGGGGACGGGGAATGCTTGATCGAGTTCCGAGGGCCGACTTTCTGACGACACGTGGCTGTGAGAGGCGATGTAGTACCAAAGGTGACCTGGAGCCTCCAGATGGATGGTCGCTTTCAACCAGTGAAACTTCCGCAATGTCGGACATGGTCTGTCCGTGTCGATAGTTAACTGTCCTGCGGACCTTACTTAAGAGGAAAGTGGGTGTCTTCTGAATCCCCACAGTGAGGGTGTCAAGGATATGTTGGAGGAAAAAGAACTGGACCTTCCGCTATCTTCACTGTCTAGTCAAACAGGGGGTGCCACCTGAAGGATGGCCCGTGGCCTTCTCTATATATTTCCAAGACTTCAGGAGAGGTTGGTGTAAGTTTAGGGTCGGTGAACCAGGATGGTTTGTTGGGGTATGGTAGGATTTCGATCTCCGGAAGGGAGTCATATAGGAGGGTTTCGCCCAGAGGTGATAAAGTTTGGTAGACGAGGTTCAAGAATTGAATCCTCTAGAAGGGTGGAATCAGGTATGAGCTGGTTTGATTCCAGAGGTATGACTGCGAGATATCCGATAGTCATATATTGAGCCTTGGTGACAAGGAGAAATATCAATATACCATTAAGGGTAGTTGATTCTAAGGGCAAGTGAATCGAACTAGGCTTAAATCTTTCTTCGTAAACTTAGTTTGTATAGAAAGGCTCGTAGGCAAAGATTTATGAGTAAAAACTTATGATATTGTTAAGATCTCTTCTCCGTTGCTTGATGCTCTATCTGAGACTGGGGACTGCCCCGGTATTTATAACCTGTGACCTTAATCCCACGGCTTTACAAGTTCAAAGATCTATCTACTATGTTTAACCAGTACGGACCTTGTTTGACCCTGAGAACTTAGTCTCATACCTTTGGCCTTCGGTCACCTGGCCCTTTTCTCAGAATGATAGTGTCCTATGTTCCAATGGGAGTCTGCGATCTGTAGACTTTCATCCATATATGAGGTAATCAATGCTCATGTCGCCAGGCATAGGCGACCTCAGCCTTCCGATAGGCTCATAGGATAATATCTTTCATAACTCTTTATAAGACCGACTGGTTTCTTCCATTGGACAAGCTATTTCAAGACAGAGTCCTCTTCTTGGAAGTCGGGCAATAATCCCTCTCTTGGGGTGTTGTTATTGTCTTGCAGGAAGGTTTGTACATGCAAACTCGTTTGGTAGAAAATAACTCCTTCAACCAGACACCCTTCTGGACCCGCGAGTTGAACCCGTGATCTCAAGAGGCACCACATGACCTTATACCCTTAGACCATGACGGCTGCGACATATATGGTGTTATGAGGGGGGCGCCAATTTATGAGTTTTTAGTTAGGGGACCTTGTTGCAGTAGGTGCCGCAGGTGACGTGCGGGCCCCACAACGGTGCCGGAGGGGTATGAGTAGGTTTTCAGCGCATTTTTCGTATGAATGCAGTACTGAATTCAGTGCCTCATACACCTGTGCCTAACACTGTGATACTTCCACCCCCTCCTATGCCCAGATTGTGGTAGTGAGGAGGAATAGGAGAAATTCTCCAACAACCCCTCCCTCTGCGGCCAAGGTTGCCACCTGTGGCCACCCAACCGACCCCAACCTCCTCCAACTCTGGCTCTCCCTCCCCCATACCACTTTCACCGCCCTCTCCAGCCTCCCTCACCACCGCCGCCCGTAGGTTTTTTGTCCCACCCTCCTCACAAGCCCTACGCTCAGACACAGCAGTCACATCTGGCCTCCTCCCCGACCTGGCTGCCTCAGTTCTTGTTGATGCAAACTCCTCCCTGCCCTGTAGATTCAAGGCCTCTGTCAACGGCTGAGGCTCACTCTCCCTCACTGCCCTTGATGGCTAGGTCCCTGCCCTATCCTACACGCAATATTTTGAGGCTCTGACCATGCGCAACAACCAATCATTTCCAGTTGGCGACAACCCCTGGCGTCCCTTGCAGTCGGCCCCGTCTGCCCTCCAGATAGCCATCCACTCTGACCCCTCCTCCTACCTCGCCGATAATAAAGACGACACTTCTCCTGCCTTGCCATTTCAATCCTTAACTCCAGTGGTGTCCCCGTCCTCTCTGCTAGGTTCCTTAAATGGAACCCAGACTGCCGCCTCAAGCACACCTGCTCGGTTGTTATAACCAGGGCCCCCGAGCACGCCTCCTCCCTCCTCCCTCATGTCCCTCTTTTCTCAGCCAATAGAAGGTCAGAGACGGACTTTTCCTCCTCCCCCTCCACACAGTACCACAACTGCTGGGCCTTTGGCCAAGTGGCCCCCCAATGCAAAACTCCCCACCCAGTGTGCCCCTTGGGCTCCCTAGACCTCACGAGAACTGACCACAGACCCTCTAATCCCTCCTGCCCCAAGCAGGGTAATATTAAATCATACCTGAAATGCTGCCTCTCCTCCCCCCCGCACAGCCCGAATTGCCAGGGTGATCACTGCGCCCGTGACCGTGACTGTCCTTCTAGACCCTCTCCTCCCTCTCTTGCACTGCTTGCCGCCCCGGACCCCACAGACAATGACGAGAATGATGTCCTGCCAGACCTCCCTCCTGATACCACAATAAGCTCTTGCCCCTCATTACCACCTCCAGGTCCACTGGGTCCTGCATTGACATAACCACCCCCAGGCCCATGCGGCCAGCCCAATCCTCCCCTGGCATATCCTGGCCCGCTTCCCGGCGCGGTGCCCTACCCACCCACCACCCAAGTGGCGCTCAGCCCTTCTCCTGCCCACCGTGATCCTATGGGCTCTGTCCAGTAAAGGATTCCACAACCACCCCTACCCTGGTTGAGCCCCCTTGGGCCTCGTCCTTTCTTTCCCTTATTTAACACAACTGCCTGAGTATCACGGATGTGTTTTCTTCCTTTTTTAATTCTATAGTGGAACTTTCCTTTACTGTTTCCTTGGTGTGTATCCAGAAACCTCCAGTGTTCCGAGGACGTGTCCCTACTTTTGCTGGCTTCAAGTGCTTCTCCCCCTACTGTTCCTCCCCTAAAAAGCCAGACATGGTTTGTTATGTTTCCTAGTCCCTACTCCCCATGAGTGTCATACCTCCAGGTTTCTTGGGGAGATCTGACACTTTGGGCCTTTATTTTTCCTGACAAATAGGCTGTTTGGGTTTTCCTTTTCACTCCTTCGGGTACTGAACTCGTATTCTCTCCCAGGCAGGGTACCAGCCTTGCACACTATTTCTCCTCTTTCGTTGTTTCCTCTGGATGGGTTTGCTGTTCTTTCCCTAGCACACTTCAATCTCAACCACCGTTCTTATGACTCCCTGCGAGCCCACTCCCCCTCTGAGGTCCCAGTTTCTTTCCCTTACTTTTTCAGGGCTGCCGCTCTCGGCTACTAGCTCTTGAATACCCCTAGTGTCTACACCTAATTCTCTCTGGGTGGCGTGGGCACACCATCCGTGTTTGATCTTTCCTTTGCTTCTCAAGTATTATTTCCTTTCTTTTCATCATGGAGCACTCCCCTCCCCTCAAATGGCTCAGACTATGTCCCCATTTTGCTTTACTTTATGCATCCTAAAGATACGCAACCTCCTCCCTACCCCAACTGGGCCTTGACTGACTGGGCCATCCTCTTACCTCTGCATGAGGGGCTGACAGTCCAGGACACAACCCGCCTCCCAACCGCCGCCTCACTATCCTGATAGTTTGACACGAACTTCAGACGCGTCCTCTCCCTCTTACGCAATCATACCCGACTCTTGGACCCATCTCTCGTGGCCAAGCCCTGGTAGTCACCCCTTCTCACAACCTTTAGCAAGGAAAACCACAGCGCTGCTTGCAGGGCATGTGCTTCCGGCTGTTCCAGCGATATATCTGCTGCCAGACTGGCCCGCCTTGGCTTCTTCTAAGCCATAAAGAGAGCGAAAATGGCCCACTGGTCCTCCCTCCTCCTCAACGCCACTCACTCTAGCCTTTCGGCTACCGAACGCCTAGCCCTAAGCTCCTCCACAACTCGCTTTCCTTCACTCCCAGGGGCAAACACCCCTGAGACCATCAATCACGCCCTGCTTAATCATTTCTTTCCACCACGTCCCTCCCCCCGCGCCCCCTCCGTCCTTCACCCCTACACAGACGCCCCCCAGCTGTCCACAGATGAGATCTCTGACGCTCTTAAGGCCTCCTCTTCCTCATCAGCACCAGGCCCTGACATTGTCCCCTATGGGGTATGGAAGGTTGTCTACCGCACCTACCCCTCCTATTAGGTTTACACCTCTCCCCCCTTCACCTCCATGGTATCCACCCTCCTTCCCTCAAAATGGCCAACAGAACGGTCCTGGACAAGCCTGGAAAATCATCCTATGACACCCCGGCCTCCTTTGAGGTCATCGTCCTCCTCAAAACAATCTCCAAGGTACTGGAGAGAATTGACTCATCCCGCCTTGCCCTCGACGCTAGGGCCTTTGGACAGCTCAGTCCCAAACAATGTGGCTCCCTTGCAGGCCTTTCCTCCTTTGATGCCGTTACCACCCTTGTCCATACAATCCGCACACTACACCACCCAGCCCTCCGCCTCTCTGCCCTCTTCCTCTATATCAAGGATGGTTTTGATAATGTGGATCCTGATTTCCACTCCGCCGTACTTAGGAAAAAAGGCATCAACTACTACCTAATCTCATGGGTTAGGTCCTTCCTTACCGGCGGCACCTGCCGTCGTCTTTTCCAGGACTCAGCAGGAATTTTTTCATCCGTTTCTCTTGCCACCCCTCAGGGGTCTCCTGTATCTCCTTTGCTATTTGTTATTTATGTTTCTTCCCTTCATTTTTCCCTTCCTAGTGGCCTTATTCTTTCTTATGTTAATCATATTGCATTGACTGTATCTTCTTCCTCCTACCGCTGCAATGTTCAGCTACTACAGGCGGCCTTTTTCAGGATCATGCGCCGCAGGGAAGCGCGCAATGTTCCCTTTTGAGTTCCCAAGATGGCGCTTATCCACTGGCGCACTAAGAATCCAGTGAGGCTCTCCTTGCATTATTCCCATAGACTTGGATGGGCAGGTCTTCCATCCTGCCAACTCTCTCAGGTGGCTCGGCTACTGGCTTACCCCATCCCTTTCCACCTCTACTCATTTCCCCAATCGTCTTGCCCTTGCTCAAGGCAGCTTCGCCACTGTACGCAGGCTTTCCCCCCCAGGGTCAGGCCATTGCCCCCACCTGTGCTACCGCCTTGCCATCTCCCTCATTCTCCTCATTCTTTTCTATGGGGCTGAACTCTATGTAACCTCCCTTGATTTGCTATGGCACATGAACGTCTTCAGGCACCAGATTATGAGATGGGTTACCAAATGGTTCCGCTCGACCAGACTCTCTGTCCTCTCCCTGGAGATCTGCCTCCCTCCTATCACCCTCCTATGCGCCCTCCGGCGTAGGCTTGCGGCACTAAGGCTGGTGTGTGTCCCTCCTACCATCAACCTTGCCGAAGGGTGGCTACCCTGGGACTTTCCCTCTCTCCTCCCATCCCGTGCTCCTGCCTCATGGCATCACCTTGCAAGACATCTCTAACCCAATGTCAATCCTCTCCAGTGGAAAACTGCTCCTCCCTAACCGACTTATTGCACACACCTCCCGCTGGATGCGTTGGCCCACCATATCCTCCCCATCTTGGGTTCCTTGTCCTACGCCCGTAAGACCATGCACAGAGCTCACACCCCTTTGTCCTCCTGTCTCCCCGCTACCCGCCATGTGAGCTGCCTGTAGCGGCCTTCGGAGATGGGCCCACCAGTCTCTTATTAACCATTGGCATGTTGCTTGTCCTCCCCCACCCTACTACCCCTACAAGGCGTCTCTGTCCCCATATCCTTTAATGGGCCTGGGCAAGTTCATGGCGGGCCTCATCCATCAGATGCGTGCCCATAAGAGCTACCTAGCCCTCCATACCTAATGGGTCTCTGTGGGTGCGCCCACCCTCTGTCCACGATGCTGGGAGTATGATAAAGATTTCCAGCATGCGATACTATCCTGCTCGGCCACCGCTGATGCCCCCAGGCGCCACCTCCAAGTCGTAATTTGAATAGGCCCCACTGACCCAATCTGGTCCTCTATATCACCCCTGCTCAACCTGGTCTCCTATTTACGTGAGACCCATGTTTGCTTCCCCTGTGACATGATGCTGTAGCCACCCACTTCCCCACCGCCTTTGGTCACCTCCACTCCTATAGGGTCTCCTGCCCACGCTCTTTTTCGTCCCCATGTTCCTAAAACCTAGAATTTTTCATTAGTTGAAGGCTTGTATTCTGTATGTTACCTTGGTTGGTTTTTCCTTGCTTGAGTTTACCGTATGAGGTATATTGACAGTTACCTGCCTAGTTGGAGCTTTGATGTGCCGGTAGTTTCCTTTGTTTTTGATTCATGGGATTAAGGTTTTGTTTATGCTATAGCTAGCGCTGCATCCAAGTTCTTGTACCTTAACAATGAATATATGTTATAAAAAAAAAAAAGAAAAAAAAAAGGTTGGCCTATAGTTAGGTCACGCCTCGCTTCTCCTATATTCCTTCCCCTACATTTTGCACCCGCATGTCAAAAGTGTACTGGGTTTCCACGATCCCACCCACTCCTCTCCTCCCTTAGATCCTTGTGTACCCTAAGCCTGGTCATGCCTCAAGCTAGTCCAACTCCTCCTCCTCTTGTCACCTCCGCCCCTGCACCACCCTCAGCCTCTGCCTCCACAGTGGTCATCCACCCCACCTCAGGTTCCTCTCCTCCTTCCTTGACGAAACCAAGGAAGTCATCAACTTCTCCTTCCCTCAGCTCCCCACGATCTCTCCCTCAAGCCTGGTGGACCTTCCACTGGAGAGATGACCTTGATACCGCTCCTTGGTGGTACCCTTTGTGCAATCTCGGCCCTTGGCACTCTGCTTGACTCTCGCTCCTCTGCAGTCGCACTTCTCAGTGCCGGCTTACCCAATTCCAGTCAACCTGACGACCCTGTAGCCCCCAGCCTGGCCTCAATATGTTGTGAGCTTCGTGACCTGGCCCATCATGTCACTATTGCACCTCCTCCCACCACCACCACTCCTCCCTCCATACTTCTCCATCCTTGCTTGACCCAGAGGCCCCTGGCGCCCCCAGGTGCCCTTCTTCCCCTACCTCCTGCCCCTGCCTCTTAAGGCATCTCACGGGTAATCCATTGTGTCTCTGGTGATCAGTTCCGCGACCATGATACTTACGCCCACTCCTATGCCCAGATCGTGGTAGGCAGATGGATTAGGAGAAAGTCCCCAACTAGCCCTGCCTCAGCACCAAGGTCGCGGCTGCTGCTGCCAACCAAACCACCACCGCCTCCTCAAGTCCTGGTTCCCCCTCCCCTCCACCACCACCTCCTCCACCCCTGCTCATCACTGCACCTTGCAGATTTTTCGGCCCCCTTTCATCACCCGCACTTTCCAATGATGTAGCGGTCATAACTAGCCTTCTTCCCGACCTGGCAGCCCCAGTACCTGTCGACCCCAGCTCTGCCCTTCCCCGTGGTTTCAAGGCCTCTGTCACGGACCAGTGTACTGTCTCCCTAACTAACCTTGATGGCCAGGTTCATGCACTCTCTTACGCCCGATAGTTTGAGGCCCTCACCAGGAGCCGCAACCAATCCTTCCCGGCCAGCCACAACCTGTAGCTCCCCTTCCGGATGGCACTTACATTTGTTCAGATTCAGATCCACTCTGTTCCCTCCGCATGCCTACCCTACAAGAAAGATGACCTCTTGACTCGCCTCTCCACGTCAATCCTCAACTCCACTGGTGTTCCTATCGTCGCCGCTAGGTTCCTCAATAGAGACCTGGCCTACGGCCTCAAACACTCTTACTCTATAGTCATAATCAACACCCCTGAGCATGCCTCCTCACTCCTACCACGTGTGCCACTTTTCTCAGCCAATAGGCGGTCTAAGAGGGCCTTCTCCTCCTCTCGCTACACATAATGCCACAACTGCTGGGCCTTTGGTTATGTGGCCCTACAATGTAAGACACCCCACCTAGTCTGCCCCATCTGCTCTCTCTATCAAACAATAGCCGACCATAGATGCTCTAATCCCTCATGCTCCAAGCAGAGCAAAACCAAAGCCGTGCTCAGCTGCGGCCTGAACTCCCCCCCTCCCTACCCGAACTGCGACGTGGATCACTCCACCCGTGATCTGGACTACCCATCTAGACCTGCTCCTCCCCCCCATGCTCTGGTTCCCACCCTACCCACCACTGATGATGACAAGATGGACGTCTTGCCAGACCTTCCCCCTGGCCCTACGACAGCCTCCCGCACCTCTACAGGCACTCTAGGTCCCTTAGGTCCTGCAGTTTACCTAACCACCCCCAGGCCAATGAGGTCTGGCCAGTCGGCCCCTGGCATGTCCTAGTCCTCCTTATGTACAATGCTCCGCCCACCCAGGTGCCGCCCAGCCCCTCTCCTACCCCTCATAATCCTATGGGCTCTGCCCAGTAATAGATTACAGAACCATCCCTCCTACGCATGAGGCCCCATGGGCCTTGCCCTTTCTCTCCCTTGTGCAACACAACTGCCTGGGTAGCTGGGATGTATTTTCCTCCTTTTTAATTCTTTAGTTGAACTTTCCTTTCATGTTTGCCTGGAGTGAATCCAGAACCCCTCGGTTTCTCGAGGTTGTGTTCCCAGCTTTTCGGGTTTCATCTCCTTCTCCCCCCTCTGTTCCTACTCTAAAAAGCCATGTGTGCCTTCTTATGTTTCTTCTTCCCAACTCTCCATTAGTGTCATACTTCCCGCTTTCTTTGGAAGGTCTGACAGTATTGGAGCTTGACTTTTTCCAAACGGATTAACTATTTGGTTTTTCCTTTTCATTCCTGCGGGTACTGAACTTATATTCACTACCCAGCAGGCCCTCCTCCTTTCATACTATTTCTCCTCTTGAGTTGTTTCCCCTGGATGGGTTTCCTGTTCTCTCCCAAAGCGATTTCAACATCCACCACCCCTCCTTTGACACACTGCGGGCCCACTCTCCTACTAACTTAGCTGTTTCATTTCTTGCTTCTCAAGAGCGGCTGGCTTAGATACCCACTCTTGAAAACCTCAGGAATATTCACTCACGTCCCTCTGGGCGACGGGGGCAGGCCCTCTGTCCTAGATCTTTCCTTTACTTCTCCGGGTTTATTTCTGTTTTTCTCCTCCTGGAGCACAACTCTCCCCTCATCTGGCTCAGAATATGTACCCATTTTGCTCTCCTTTAGACATCCTAAAGACACACAACCACCTGCATGCTCCAACTGGGCCCTGACTGACTGGGCCACTCTATCGTGCCAGCTTGAGGAGCTTACAGTCCCTGACGCACCCCACTGCTTTTCTCTCCTCATAGAGCGACACAAACTTCAGTCACTTTCTTACCTTGCTCCGTAACCAAACACCCCTCTCACGTCCGTCACCCAGGGCCAAGCCCTGGTGGTCACCCCTCCTCTCTACCCTTAGGAAAGAACACCACTGCGCAGCTCGCAAAGCCCGCTGTACCGGTTCCGCCAGCCCCATCTCTGGTGCCAGGCTTGCCCGCCCTGGATACTTCACATCCATAAAAAGGGCAAAAACAGCCCACTGAACCTCCCTCCTCTTGAACGCCACTCCCTCGTCCCTTTGGGCCACCAAGCAGCTAGCACTAGGTGTTCCCACCTCTCGCTTCCCAACCGTCCCAGGGTCTGACACCCCCGAGTCCCTTACCAGCACTCTCCTCAACCACTTCTTTCCACCTCGTTGCTCTCCTCGCGCCTATTCCATCCTGCACCCCTACTCCGATGGCACTGTCTGTCCTCCGACGATATCTCTGCCGCCCTGAGGGCCTCCTCAACTCCTTTGCCCCAGGTCCTGACACTGTCCCCTATGGGGTATGGAAACTGGTCCACTGCACCACCCCGTCCTTATTAGTTGCCCTCCTCTCCCCTCTGCTCCTCCATGGGTTCCACCCTCCCTCCCTTCAAAAGGCCACCGGATTAGTCTAGGACAAGCCAGGGAAGCCATCCTACACCACCCTGACATCCTTTAGGATCATCGTCCTTCTTGAGACAATCTCCCAGGTCTTAGAAAGAATTGTCATCTTCCGCCTTGCGCTCGTCCCAAGCCCCAGTGGACTCCTCAGTCCTAACCAAAGTGGCCCCCTTGAGAGCTTTTCCTCCTTTGACGGCGTCACCACCATCACCCACACATTACACACGCTTCACCGCCCTGCCCTACGTGTCTCCATCCGTTTCCTAGACCTCAAAGGGGATTATGACAATGTGGATCCTGACTTTCTCACATCCGTACACAGGAAAATAGGGGTCAATCACTACCTAATCTCCAGGGTCAGGTCCTTCCTTACTGGCCGCACTTGACGTCTTCTCTTCCTGGACTCACATGGAACCTTTTCATCCATTTCTGTAGGTACCTCTCAAGGGTCTCCTGTATCTCCATTGCTTTTTGTAATTTATGTATCTTCCCTCCATTTTTCCCTTCCCAGTGGCCTTATACTTTCCTATGTTGATGACTTTGCATTGACTGTATCATCATCGTCTTCTTATCACCGCAATGTTCAGCTGCTTCAAACAGCCTTTTCCAGGATCAAGTGTCGCTGAGTAGTGCTCAATGTTCCCTTTTCAGTCACTAAGACAGAGCTCAGCCACTGGCGCACCAAGAACTAGCGTGGCTCCCCTTGCATCATCCCCATACACTTTGATGGGCAGGTCTTCCATCCTGCCAACTCTCTCAGGTGGCTAGGTTACTGGCTCACCCCATCCCTTTCCACATCAACTCACTTCTCCAAACAGCTTGCACTCGCTCACGGCGCCTTGGCCACTGTCCATAGGCTTTCCACACTAGGGCTTGGCCTCTCCCCCCACCTCTGCAACCGCCTTGCTGTCTCCCTCCTTCTTCCCTTCCACTCCTATGGGGCTGACATCTTCATACCCTCCTGTGGAATGCTATGGCACACGGACGTCCTCTGGCACTAGATCCACAGATGGGTTACCAACTGCTTCCACTTTACCTGACTCTCTGTCCTCTCGCTTGAGAGCTGCCTCCCTCCAAATGGCCTCCTCTGCCCCCATCTCCATAGGCTTGCTGCGCTCAGACTGGCAGGTGCCCCACCCATTATATACCCAGCCGCATGGCGGCTCCAGATGTTCTTTCTCTCCCTCCCGTAGTTTCGCGCTCCAGACTCGTGCCGTCATCTCACACGGCCCCTCCAACCCAATGTCAATCCTCTCTACTGGAAAACCGCCCCTGCCTGCACACCAGTCTGTACCCACCTCCCGGTAGATGCTAGGACCCACCTCATCCTCCCCACTCTGAGATCATTGTGCTTCGCCCCCTTGCTACGTGCAGATCTCGCACCACTCTGTCCTCCTCTCCCCGCCCTGCATGTCATGCGCTCTACCTATGCTGGCCTTAGGAGGCTTGCACACCAGACCCTCATCAACGACCTGGGAGAGACCTGCCCTCCACCATACTACTACCTCTACAAACCGTTCCTGTCCCCACACCCTTTCATAGGCCTCGGCAAGTTCATTGCGGACTGCATTCACCAAATGCGTGTCTACCAGAGCTACCTATCTCTTCATACCTACTGGGCATCTAAAGGGCAGTCTACCCTATGTCCATAATGTTGGAAATTCGATGAAGACTTCCGTCATGTCACACTCTCCTGCTCGGCCACAGCTGATGCCCGCAGACGCCACCCCCAAGGTGTTGTGGGGATAGGCTTGGACGACAACATCTGGTCTTCTATACCACTTCTCCTCAACCTGGTCGCCTATCTACAAGAGACGCAGGTTTGCTTCCCTCCTGACATGTTGCTATTCCCCCCCTTATAGCCACCTCCCTTGGTTGCCCCCACCCCTTTAGTGTCCCCTGCCC